>JAVTVY010051535.1:0-275828 GCA_036873755.1 Hanleya hanleyi | reverse complement strand
AGACACTGGAAACAACAGTTTGATTAAATCATGTGACAGCAATGCTCTGTGTTATATACTGATCTTCCTGACTGGTGGAGGTGTCCCTGTGTGAATGATACATGTACTTGTGAATTTTTCTAAAGATGACACTTTTCATTGAAACATGTACATGCAACAGCTATGATTGGAAATATTATGTGGACCATTTTTCCTTGTAAGACGATAGTGTTAAATCGACACATGTGGGGGAGCAAGACTATTCTCCTGCCAGGGCGTCAGTCTGTCAAACTATTTGCCCTCCCTAACCCTGCTTTGACACTCGACTTCACGTACATTCCTCCCTAACACCACTTTGACACTCCACTTCAAGTACATTTGTCCCCAACTCCGCTTTGACACTCGAATTCACATACATACCTCCCTAACACCGACTAGACAAACTACAGACTTTGGTGGAGAAATATATTTTTTATAGCTGAAACGAACCTGAACTTGATAGTATGAAAGTTACCTAACCCGAAGTCCTAAACCCGCTTTGACACTCGACTTCACGTACATCTGTCCCTAACACCGCTTTGACATTCATCTTCCCATACATTCATCCCTAACACGACTTTGACAGTCAACTTCATATACATTCCTCCCTAACACCGCTTTGACACTCGAATTCACATACATTCCTCCCTAACCCCGATTTGACAAACTACAGAGTTCGGTGGAGAAAAAAGTTTTTTATAGCTGAAACGAACCTGAACTTGATAGTATGAAAGTTACCTAACCCTAAGTCCTAAACCCGCTTTGACACTCGACTTCATGTACAGTCCTCCCTAACACCACTTTGACACTCGGCTATTCGTACATTCCTCCCTAACACCACTTTGACACTCGTCTTCACATACAAGCCTCCCTAACCCTGCTTTGACACTCGAGTTCCCGTACATTCCTCCCCAACACCACTTTGACACTCAACTTCAAGTACATTTGTCCCTAACTCCGCTTTGACACTCGAATTCACATACATTCCTCCCTAACCCCGACTAGAGAAACTACACTTTGGTGGAGAAATAATTTTTTTTATAGCTGAAACGAACCTGAACTTGATAGTATGAAAGTTACCTAACCCCAAGTCCTAAACCCGCTTTGACACTCGACTTCAGGTACAATCCTCCCTAACACCGCTTTGACACTCGGCTACACGTACATTCCTCCCTAACACCGCTTTGACACTCGTCTTCACATACAAGCCTCCCTAACCCTGCTTTGACACTCGACTTCATGTACATTCCTCCCTAACACTGCTTTGACACTCGACTTCACATACATCTGTCCCTAACACCGCTTTCACACTCAACTTCCCATACATTCATCCCTAACACGGCTTTGACAGTCAACTTCATATACATTCCTCCCTAACACCGCTTCGACACTCGAATTCACATACATTCCTCCCTAACCCCGATTTGACAAACTACAGAGTTCGGTGGAGAAATAAGTTTTTTATAGCTGAAACGAACCTGAACTTGATAGTATGAAAGTTACCTAACCCCAAGTCCTAAACCCGCTTTGACACTCGACTTCACGTACAGTCCTCCCTAACACCGCTTTGACACTCGGCTACACGTACATTCCAATCCTAACACCGCTTTGACACTCGTCTTCACATACAAGCCTCTCTAACCCTGCTTTGACACTCGACTTCACGAACATTCCTCCCTAACACCGCTTTGACACTCAACTTCAGATACATTTGTCCCTAACACCGCTTTGACACTCAAATTCAGGTATATTCCTCCCTAACCCCGATTTGACAAACTACAGACTTTGGTGGAGATATAATTTTGTTCATAGCTGAAACGAACCTGAACTTGATAGTTACGAAAGTTACCTAACCCTAAGTCCTAAACCCGCTTTGACACTCGACTTCAGGTACAGTCCTCCCTAACACCGCTTTGAATCTAGGCTACACGTACATTCCTCCCTAACACTGCTTTGACACTCGTCTTCACGTACATTCCTCCCTAACACCGCTTTGACACTCGACTTCACGTACATTTGTCCCTAACACCGCTTTCGCACTCAACTTCCCATACATTCATCCCTAACACGACTTTGACAGTCAACTTCATATACATTCCTCCCTAACACCGCTTTGACACTCGGCCACACGTACATTCCTCCCTAACACCGCTTTGACACTCGTCTTCACATACAACCCTCCCTAACCCTGCTTTGATACTCGACTTCACGTACATTCCTCCATAACACAGCTTTGACACTCAACTTCACGTACATTTGTCCCTAACACCGCTTTGACACTCGAATTCATGTATATTCCTCCCTAACCCCGATTTGACAAACTACAGACTTTGGTGGAGAAATAATTTTTTTCATAGCTGAAACAAACCTGAACTTGATAGTTATGAAAGTTACCTAACCCTAAGTCCTTAACCCACTTTGACACTCGACTTCACGTACAGTCCTCCCTAACACCGCTTTGACACTCGGCTACACGTACATTCCTCCCTAACACCGATTTGACATTCGTCTTCATATACAACCCTCCCTAACCCTGCTTTGACACTCGACTTCACGTACATTCCTCCCTAACACCACTTTGACACTCAACTTCACGTACATTCCTTCCTAACTCCGCTTTGACTCTTGACTTCACGTACCTTTCTCAACATGATAGTTACGAAACGTACCTACAGTACACCCAAGAATTAAACTGGTCACTGCTCGCGAAACGTTGGGTTCATCTTTCGCGAAACATTCGCGAAAGGTTGATAATAACTTACGATGATTTCATATTTATTTCAAAGCTTTCGCGAAAGGTAAATACCTTTCGCGAAAGATAGGTCACGATCGTAACTGACGTAAAGCGATCCGTATTTGACAAGACAAGATGACAACAAATGCGGGAGTGTTGGATCTTCTTATGCGGGGTATGTTTTAGGACCACTATTTTCGATTTCACCCAGCAAGAATTTCCTGCAACAAAATTGAGTTTCACGAACGAAATAGGCAGAAAATACAGTCTACGAAGCAAAAGAAAATCTCCACTCACGTTGTCTTCGTTGAAAAGGCCATGTGCGTATCGAATATGGCACAGCTAAAAGTTTTGTGCCTTACTTCCCTAGTTTTAGTTAACGCTTCCAATTCGATTCGTCGGGAACCATGCAATGCATTTCTTTATGCTAGAAAGTATGGGTTTGCGATTAATACGAACGGGTCACGGGGTGGAAGTTTCCAAACGACCACGAGGGATGACAGCTACAACGCCCGACAGAACTGCGCAGCAGAGAGACGTGTGCCAGCAGTCAGCCGTCATCATTTTTCGTCTACATCCCATACTGTTTCGTTTCAACACGAAATAAAAGGTGAAATGTCCACCTATACCAAGGATTGACAATACATCAAAACCAAACGTACAAATTGTCTGAATAAAAAAGTTTCACGTGTTGTCTAGAGCATTGACTGGTCTACGGTTGAGCTTGGTATTTATTATGGCCGTCTTGAATTTACAGCCGTTTGGTTTCCTTGCATGTACAACGTTTTCGGAAATTGCAAATTTCATTCTCGTAGGATACATTTTCTGCAATAAAATGCAATTCAAGGAAAATTTAACACTTGTGTCGGGGGAATTTCAAATTCAAGTCTTAGAAAAAAAGAGAAAAAAATATGCCTAAACCATTCTTTATTAATCACACCAATTTTCCTCTAGAATTATATCATATCTCGTTGATTTGAATCATTATCTTGGAACAAAATGCCGCTCTCTGCCACTGCAATATAAATGCATCCCGTTAAAGATGAAAACTTAAAAATAATGAGTGTTTATTCTTCATGTGATGAAAACTTTAAAAAAAATGAGTTTTTTAATTCATAAGATGAAAACTTTCAAAAAATGACTTTTTGCAGACATTCGGGCGTGCTGAAAAAACTGAGTTAGTTCTGTTGAATTTGGAAACTGAGTAGATGAATTTTTTTGTCAAGAATAACCCCTGTTTCGCCAATGAAGCAATAACATTTTTTAAATGTCTGCTCAGAGTTGTTTCCCCTCTTCATAGCAACTGGACACGCCTCTTATGAACGGCTGGCTGACGCCATGTTTTAGATCGGACTTCATGCACTGCGAAGTTCATTTGGATGTGAAAGATTTCAGTTACAAAAACAAGCCATACAGCACAATGAACTCAAATAAGGGGCAGATTATGCGACTTTTTGACTAGATGAATACGGTGATACAGCTCCCGATTTTACGATCTCGATTTTGGGTGAATCACGGTTTGCTCATGGACTGACGAAGAAAACCGGTAGGCCTAGGCTACGTCGTCGTGATTTTATAGTTGCAATTCATTCGCAAAATAAGGTATATGGACCTAATTAATGCCATTAAAAACAAAACACACGAGCAAATGAAAAATAAATAGTTGACAGACAAGAATATAAACATTTTACGACATGTATTTCTTCAAACATCGTTCGTGTATTCCTTTCGTGAAAGGTTCAATTCTGACATTTTCTCGCGAAAGGTATGGCGAGAGGTACTGGCGAATCGTTCGCGAAACGTTCGCGACATTTTTCGGCTATCCTTCGCGAATTTGACCAGTTTAATTCTTGGGTGTACTGTAACCCGAAGTGTCATCCTGATTCCTCCCTAACCCCACTTTGACAGCGGACTTCACATACATTCCTCCCTAACACTGCTTTGACGCTCGACTTATTTCATTTTGATAGCTGAAATGAACCTGACCCTAACCCCTATCCTGTTTCCTCCCTAACGCCGCTTTGACACTCCACTTCATGTACATTCCTCCCTAACACTGCTTTGACACTCGACTTGATGTACATTGACTTGATGTACATTGCTCCCTAACACCAGTTTGACTCCTGACTTCACGTACCTTCTTCCCTAACAGCGCTTTCACACTTTTCACATACATTTTTCCCCAACACCGCTTTGACACTTCAGTTGAAGTACATTCCCTTCTAACACCGCTTTCACAGTCAATTTGACGTACCTTCTTGACTAACACCACTCTGACACTTTACATGTACATTCCTCCTTAACACTGCTTTAACTGTCAACTTGATGTACATTCCTCCATACACTGGCTTTGACACTGAAGTTGAAGCACATCATTCTCCCAGTATGTTTCAACATTTCATCTGAGGTACACTTTGGTGGAGAAATTATTTGATTTCGATTGCTGAAATGACCATGAATGTAAAAGTTACTAATGATACATAACCCTAAGTCCTATCCCAATTTGACACTAGACTTCACGTTCACTGCTCTCCAACACTGCTTTGACAGTTGACTTCACATACATTTCTGCCCGACACCGCTTTGACACACGACTTGAGGAACATGTGTAATGTTCCTGTTTGTTGGATTTCTACGTATAGTTAAGTTGATGTGATACATGTAAGCCATTCAGGTTCTGTAAGTTAGTAATAAGTTGAAACTTCATTTACAGTTGAAAAGTGCAAAGCTGAAATTGTGTACATATGTTTTATTGCTTCTTTTCAGAAGACATTGGTCATGGTGGTGTGCAATACCTCTGTTTTTACCGGTCCATCATTTTGAAAGGGTTGGAAGAAATATGGCATATTGAAGTTCACATGTGCAAACACAACGTGAATAGACACATCATCACATACAAGTTGATAGGCAGACAAGATGGCTAAATTGAAGATTTTTGTCCTCCTCCTTTTGACTGCATCCTTGATTAAAAATTTTACATCTGTGGAGGATCTTGGAAAAGAAATATGGGATTATATTTCTGAAAGAATAAATGCAGACGGCATGAAAGTGCCATGCATAATTTTGACTGGCAGCAATGTTTGGAGAGGTGAAATGCAGCCCAGAGTTTGGCAATATTTGACACCTCGATTATTGCTCTGGGATCCTTTGACTCAGTATTCTTGGATACAGGAGAAGATATACTGCCCACATGATGGAAGCGAACTCCATATTATAACCCTTTTTGATGTTGAAGTACAGGTACATTACTGCCTTAACGTTACTTTATTAATGGAATAGACCTGCATGCAGGTTTGAAAGCATACAAAAATGTTTAGTGTTTTGAAATAAAAACTAGAGCCTATGGGCTTTAATGAGATCTGGTAGCTGGGTTATTGGGGATAAGTTTGTAATGAAATAAACGCACAATTATATATTTAATTTCAAGTTAGGCACAGGTGGCACCAGGCACGAATGTATGTGGCTAAAACGCAATCACAAATTACATCCTGTGACAAGGTATATGAAGGGCCATTCGCGCCATAAACGCATCCTTTAAACGTTTTAACTTCTTAAACGTTTAAAAATTGTAAAGCTTTAAAAAGTTTAAACGTTTAAACTTGAACCAACCAATCAGATGTTATGAACTGACATTTTTCCTGTTAAAAAGCAAACGTTTCCAGTTGTAAATTCGCGACTTCAGACGTTTCCTGTCAAAAGAAAAATTCGGTCTTTTAAAGGTTTCCGGTTAAAAGGATAACGTTTCCGGTTGTGATCGTCCAATCAGATTTTTTATTTGGGCCGCGTGTATTCCAACATCTACACCAACACGTGCAAATCTCCACTGGCAAACGTTTCCGGTATGTAGTGTATTTTAACCAATGAAAACCATTCTTACAAATTAGGTTTTGGAGAATATCTTTGGCACCGGGACAATTTGCGCAGGACATGATGCACGGTGGGCATGAGGAATACAATATGCGCGAATATTTGTAAGGGTTATTTTGATTGGTTCAAACAGATTATATAGCGGAAACGTTTTGCCAGTGGACCTATGTTGATGTTGGGGTTTGAACATACGCGGCAGCAATAACAAAATCTGACTTGACGATCACAACCGGTAACGATTTCCCTTAAACCGGAAACGTTTAAAAGTCTCGAATATTACTACTGGAAACGTTTGCCTTTTGACAGGAAACGTCTAAAGTATTGGACGTTACAACAGCAAACGTTTGCTTTTGGACAGGAAAGGGTTCCAAATGTCAATTCATGACATCTGATTGGTTGGTGCAAGTTAAACGTTTAAATTTATTAAACGTTTGGATTTATGGCGCGAACGGCCCTTCTTAAAAGGTACCGACATAATGAAGTTGAACATACCAAAGAAAGGCAGTCCTAGGATAAAAGTAACTCCGAAAATGGAAGCCGAAATATAGAATATTATATCACAATGACTTCCATTTTCGGAGTTACTTTTATCGTAGTTTATGTGAAATTGATCTGTGGGAACAATGAAAGGTAGTCCTATAATAAGGGAAGTTGCACACGTTACGCTAACCATGTGTTACATGTACCCAATTAATTTCCGTCCAACTAAACATCCAACCTTGACTCAACCAAAATAGCTGAATTTTGCTCTCTATCTTGATACATAATTCCTCCAATACGTCAGTTCGGGAATCCAGATGAACACCATGACCACCATGTTAATTTAACCAGCATAAAGAAAGCAATATGATACCTTCAGTGAAATGAAGTCCAGGCCTAAATACCCACAGGGGGTTAAGGTCAGTTTGTACAGAACATACATGTACCTAGGGGGTAATAAGAGAGATTATACCTAGGGGTAAATAGAGATTGATTTAGTGTTATGAGTGACAAGGGCTGGACATCAAGGTTGATGATGGTTATGTCACAAGTTAGGATAAGACAAGACATGTATTACACTTTCTGGATATTCCACAGGTTGACTGGTGGAGTACAAGATAGGAAAAGATTATAAGATCTGTACAGCTTGCTCTTGTGCGAAAAGCAAACAGTGGCCTGCAAAGGTGATAATGAGACAATGGTGGTCAGATTGGCTGCTATGGTAGAGCATCTCTCACATATACACCTAACCAGCTAAACTGTATAATTTTATCAGCAGTGTCCAAGCTTTGGTAAAGTGACGATACCAATCTGCCATACTTTAGAGCGTATTAATCTCATATTTTGTAGGGAAACAATGAACAGAGTGATATTTAATGCAGATAAGGGATCAAATATATGCCAAGTGACTATTAGTGACTAAATATAGACATACAAAAGCCTTTCAACCACTAAGGATCCCCAAAACTCATCTCTGTGGAATTACTTTCATGCAGCGTAAGGCTATCCCGTGAGTCGGTTTGCACTTTTGTCCATTTCCCTACAGCATTCTAAAGAGCCTCTGGCTAACGCCAGATCTCAAAAATATGGCAGTGGAGTATTCCATGAAGTAAGAGGGTTGCAGCCAGCAATGAGCACTGCCTCAGGGGATATTGTATGGGTGCTCCAATGTTAAAATGTAAGAATAGAGTTTTTGGTTTAGCTGAAATGCACATCAAAGTTTCCTGAAGTTGTCAGTGGATGATTATGAAAGCCGCTACACATGTTTTTTTTTATCACTGGAAGATGAACGTGTGTTATTTGTGAGATTAAATATTAATACTGGAATAAAACTGCTTTGACAGTCCATTTGACAGTATGTTATTTCATTTAGTGTAAATGTGGGTGGAATGTACATGTATCGTCATCTGGGATATAAATTAAGCCTGACAAAATATTTGAGAGTATAGCTGCTATATTCCATTTAATGTGAGTGCCCATACACTGTGCCATCATGGAAAGCATAGAGAAATAATGTCGTTTATAGACTGTCGCTTTATGAAACATACATATCTGATGAAGTGTCGCTTTAAAAAATATACATCGCTTTCAAAGCGTCGTTTTTAGAATGTCGTCATCTTACAAGTAAGAATGGCCCTGACCATATTTCTAAGCATGGCTGTATGATTCAGTGAAAGTGTCGTTATACAGTGTCGTTGTGGGAGGAGAATAGTCCTGGTACCTCACATGTGTCGTTTTAACGCTGTCGTCTTATGGAGCATCCATACACTGTGCCATCATGGAAAGCATAGAGAAATAATGTCATTTATAGACTGCCGCTTTATGAAACATACATATCTGATAAAGTGTCGCTTTTAGACTGTCGCTTTAAAAAATATACATCGCTTTCAAAGTGTCATTTTTAGACTGTCGTCATCTTACAAGTAAGAATGGCCCTGACCATATTTCTAAGCATGGCTGTTCTTAGATGATTCAGTGAAAGTGTCGTTTTACAGTGTCGTTCTAGAAAATCGTTGTGGAAGGAGAATAGTCCTGGTACCTCACATGTGTCGTTTTAACACTGTCGTCTTATGGAAGGGGGTAATGCCCCTGTCGAGAGAAACTACATAATATACATATCTTTCAAACTGTCATCTTTCAAGGTGAGTGTCCACACACTGTGCCATCATGGAAAGTATACAGAAATAATATCATTTTTAGACTGTTGCTTTATGAAATATAAATATCTGATGAAGTGTCGTTTATAGACTGTCGCTTTATGAAATAAACATATCTGATGAAGTGTCGCTTTTAGACTGTCGCTTTAAAAATATACATCGCCTTCAAAGTGTCGTTTTTAGACTATGGTTCTTCTCTTACAAGTAAGAATGGCCCTGACAATATTTCTAAGCCTGGCTAGATGATTCAGTGAATGTGTCGTTTTACAGTGTCGTTATAGAAAATCGTCCTGGGAGGAGAATAGTCCTGGTACATGTACCTTACATGTGTCGTTTTAACACTGTCGTCTTATGGAAGGGGGTAATGCCCCTATCGAGACAAACTACATAATATACATATCTTTCAAAGTGTCGTTTTTACACTGTCACCTTACAAAGAGGGGTAATTAATAGCCCAATCTCGTGCTCCCTTACATGGAGTATGGACCCCTTATCGCCAAAATCAATGCGTAAAATTTCTCTAATAAACGATGCCGTCAATCCGTTGACTCGGTCTCCTGATCTCAGCAAGGCATATCAAGGGAGACAAATCTGTCTCCAGGGGTGTTTTACGTTGTTGTCATATAGTTCATCAGCAATACCCTTGCACGGAGACTGGAGAGCTTGCCGGAAACAGTACCGTTGCTATAGTGAGCAGCCATTTTTTTCACTGCAGCAATCACATCATGTGTGATTCGGTTAAAGATGTCCGGGACACGCAAAATAACCTCCTTTTTTGCCAAATCTACCGAGGAGACGGTGCAGAATTTAGTGCGGAGGATTATAGACTCTATAGTCACTGGAGTTGTAGAACTATGCGCAAAAACTTCAGGCAAGAAACTACACAGTGGTCCGGACCAGAAGTTTTTCAGAACCGTTAATACTCCTGGTATGACAAGCGATACTCCTTCGAACAAATTTGGAGGAGTATAGTACTCCTCATAAAAAAAAATTATCTGGAGCACTGCAGAGGGTGAGAATTTTTAATCTACAGCAGAATCTCAAAGGAGGATTAGGGCAAACTATAGCAGGTGTAGATTTGAGACATAAATATAAATTCTTACAATAATTCAGCATCCGAAAAGTATGGGATGTGGCGATTATTTGATAGAACCTTTGGTACCGTAGAGTACAAAACATGAAGCTGCGCTATCGAAACCCCTCGGCTCTGAACCCCAGCTATTATAATGTAAGGGTGTCTCTACCAATTGATTGGCTTGTGGGAAGAAATATTTACCCCTGGTATTGTAAGTGTACTTTCTTTGAAAAAAAAGAAAAGTTTTCCTCCCCTTAAATTAATTTGTTTCTGGAATAAATTGAAAGAGCTGTATCGATGTCTCACTAAAACAACAGTACACATGGCTAGATAAATACAGTACATGTATACTAAATGGTACATGTATGTCATTTTCAAAACAGATTTGCAAGCATTCTTTGCATTGTCTAAGAAAATAAATCAATAGATCAGTCATCCAATCAATAAATAAATGTGACAGTATACTAACATGATATAGAAATAATATGCAAACTTAACATAGGAATTAGTGGATTTTGTTAGACAAGGGGCATACTTTCTGACACGACTCATTTTTGATAGGCATCTAGTGTCATTTTCAAAACAGATTTGCAGGCATTCTTTGCATTGTGTAAGAGAATAAATCAGTCATCCAATCAATAAATAAATGTGATAGTATACAAACATGATATAGAAATTATATGCAAACTTAACATAGGAATTAGTGGATTTTATTAGACAAGGGGCATAACTCTGCAAAATACTTTCTGACACGACTCATTTTCGATAGGCATCTAGTTCAGGTCAAGAGAAACAACTGTATCACGTTAGGATGTTGTATATGGAACGGTTCTGAAATTATCACAATAAATCATAAATGGATTTTTATTTGTAAAAAGGGGCATAACTCTGCAAAATATTGTCCGAGATGACTCATTTTCGATAGGCTTCTGATTTACGTGAAGATAAATAGATGTAACAAGTTTGGTTGCCATGCATGAAACGGTTCTGTAGATATCGCGGTAACGGATTTTATTAGACAAGGGGCACAACTCTGCAAAATACTTTCTGACACGACTCATTTTCGATAGGCATCTAGTTCAGGTCAAGAGAAACAACTGTATCACGTTAGGATGTTGTATATGGAACAGTTCTGAAATTATCACAATAACAAATCATAAATGGATTTTTATTTGTAAAAAGGGGCATAACTCTGCAAAATATTGTCCGAGATGACTCATTTTCGATAGGCTTCTGATTTACGTGAAGATAAATAGATGTAACAAGTTTGGTTGCCATGCATGAAACGGTTCTGTAGATATCGCGGTAACGGACGGACGGACAGCCGTACATGATGACGACAATACCCCTAGGCCAAAGTTGGCCGAGGGGTAAAAAACTAAGATATTGTCCTCCTCATTCTATCATTTACATGGTGGTTACCTTAAATTTGACTAAGTAACCAACACTAAGGCATGGTAGAACATACAAGATATCCAATCTTGAGTAACGTGTGTGATGTATATTTTGAATCTGACATGGCACCAGTTACAATATACAAGATAATAAATTATGTAACAAAACTGGTACTTGAGCAATCTGAAGAACTGCATACACTTCCAGATACATGTAGTATGACATGAGCTAACTCCCTTTGTAATATCTTGACAAGCTCTGATTGGAGTGAATTCACCACTTGGTTTTCATTTTCCAAGTCTCTGAAGCTGGATTGCAAACATATTGCAAGACGTTGACTGATGTAATCAGAGAATGTATACATTTGTTGATGAACAGATAAAATGAATACTACTAAAAGATAGTGCCACAGCACTGTAGCTCATCTGGCTGTAACTGGAGAAAGCTGCTGTACGAAATTTTTACTAAAGAACCGCAATAGATGAGTTTCTAACTTGTGTTGTCCCCCCTGAACACTAAATGATCCATGCAGTAATTTCCTGAGATTTCATGATAACAAAGTTTCATGGGAAATTCAAGATGCGACCATATTGGATTTTCGAAATGGAACAAAAAAGATATCTTGCACAGCTGGACCACAAGTGGAACCTCATTCGCAACTTCTCGGGGATCTCCGGTTTGAGATGTCCCTCGAAGGCCATTGACGCCATATTGGACTAGAGCGTGGTAACGTGTGTTTCGGTCTGTCAGGGAACGGTCAGTGACGTCACGGGAATTATATCTTGCCAATACGTGGCGTGTGTACCATTTAAACTGATGGTTTTCTATTGAAACGTGCTTCGAATGAAAAGAATAAACAGTTTTTAGAATATCTGAAGTAAATCAGAGACTCGCAGGGAAATATTTGCTGGTCGGGGATTAAGGCTTCCGCGAGAGTGATTGGGCTTCGGAGCCATGCGTATTAAACCGTTCCGGCGCGTCACATCTGGAGATTCATAGGAAATTCATGTTGTCGTCCCCCGAGCGTAGAATCAGTCCCCTTCGTAGATTTCCGCTCGGGAGTTCCGAATGGTGGAACCTGTGTACCCAATTTGACAAAGATCCATGCAGTAATTTCCTGAGAATTCATGATAACAAAAAATTTCATGGGGAAATTCAAGATGGCCATATTGGATTTTTCGAATCGGACCGGAAAAGGTAACTTGCACAACTAGACTCCAAGGGGAACCTGTCTATCAAATTTGAGAAAGATCAATGCCGTAGTTCCTGAGAAATCGCGATAAAGTTTCATGGAGAAATCCAAGATGGGTGCCTGGTGGCCATATTGGATTTTCGAAACAGATCACAAAAGGTATCTTGCACAACTAGATCCCAAGGGGAACCTGTGTGCCAAATTTGAGAAAGATCCATGCAGTACTTCCTGAGAAATCACGATAAAGTTTCATACGGAAATACAAGATGGCCGCCTGGTGGCCATATTGGATTTTCGAATTGAAGCAGGAAAGGTATCTTGCACAACTAGACCCAAAGGGGAACCTGTGTACCAAATTTGAGAAAGATCCATGCATTAGTTCCTGAGAAATCGCGATAACAATGTTTCATCGGGAAATCCAAGATGGCCGCCTGGTGGCCATATTGGATTTTTGAATCCGACCACAAAAGCTATCTTGCACAACTAGACCCCAAGCGGAACCTGTGTACCAAATTTGAGAAACATCTATGCAGTAGTTCCTGAGAAATCGCAATAACAAAGTTTCATGGGGAAATCCAAGATGGCTGCCTGGTGGCCATATTGGATATTCAAATTGGACTAAAGTACACATGCTGTACAACTAGACCCAAAGAGGAACCGGTATACCAAATTTGAGAAAGATCCATGGAGTAGTTTCCGAAAAATAATGATGACAAAATTTCACCGACAAATTCAAGATGGCCGCCATGGCAGCCATATTTAAAATCGTATCAACACCGCATGAACAAATTCTGGTGTACTCATTGGGGGGAACATGCATGCCAAGTTTCAGCTTAATCGGCCAAGCGGTTTCGGAGAAGATGTTTACGGACGACACACGACGGACAATCAGGCCATGGCTAAAAATACAGACCAAGAAGCCACATCACAATTTCATCATACATGTGTACCAATACTCACCCTTCCCGGTCTTGTTGCATATAGCTGCGGCTAGCAGAACCTGGAAAACAAATATACCAAGTTAATTGGGATGAACAAGGAAAGCTCCAAAAGCTAAACAGTAGATAAACTTCACTTGTACCACTTACATTATTTGAATACGAAACCGCCATTAGAAATATAAAAGTGGAGTCCGGTGTTTAAAAGATATAAGGGGCGAGTAACAAAAGGAATAACTACGATCATCTCTGTCTGAGATGTCTGCAGGTGGAAGTAATCAAAGGCTGCAAGAATTGATTCACAGATTCAAAAATTCTATGAGTATTCCAGGACTTTCCAGGTCAATAAGTCTAATTTTCCAGGAGTCTTCAGTACAAGAACTCAGAACAAAGATGTGCAAATTAATGAAGTTCAGGGACAAATTTTGGCACAGTAACGTGTGGCATCAGATCACTGCTTCTCGAGGAGACAAAAGTAGTTCTTCCAGAGTTTCCAGGAGTTTATTATTAAGCATTTCCAGGACTTTCCAGGTAAACAATTGAATGGTCCCAAACCCTGATGATGTATTATATCTCTCACAATCACGTGATGAATTGTGTATTCATTCATCTGCATGACACATGAACACTTGTCCAGAAATGCAACATCGCTTGTGTAACACGAAACCAATTAAATTGTCATTGTCAACACAAAGTTTTCTGATGAGCAGGACAAACTAAGGATTTCGGATATTTCTACCCCTGCTGTACAATTCCAGAATAAAGAGGACAGATACAATTTTGTAGAAGTCCATTCTGACTATATTCACTACAAGGTTTCAGAGAAAATCTTTCTCCATCCTCAGGTAGAGTGGCGATTGCACATATATACAGTTTACAGAAGCTTTTATACATTATCCTTGTGAGAACAACTCAGTCAACAGACATATCTAGATATTAACACTGTGGTTACAATTAACCTTGGTGAACTTGTTTAGAAGAGAGCGATATGCAGGGTGCGAAATAGCCCTCTGCCCGGTTGCCCGGGGCAACCAATATTTCCTTTGGGCAACCAAATTCTTCTTGAATTGCAATGCATTTGGATATGTTGATTGCCCGTACTTGCCCATGGGCAACTAGAATTGGATTTCCTATTTCACACCCTGATATGTATATACAGTTCCACTGTGATTGTATGGAAACATGTTAAAACATCAGATCAATAGCTCAGGTTATATGAGACAATAGAGTTGTACACTGGTCTTGCGTGCAATCGGCCATGATAGCAGGTAACTCCCACTTCACATGGTTATATTTGAAAGATTAGCACACATTATATGTTTATAACCCTCATCGTAATCCCAGAAGTACCGCATACAGGCCTTACGTTTCGACGGGTATCCGGGTATTCGATACTTTCCGGGATAAACGCAAATTCTTTTTACCGGTATCTATTTGGATACCCACGTTTGAACGTCCAAATAAAAAATTACTTGTCCAAAACGCTTACTAGTAGATTTATTAATGTGATCCGTTGAACAAGCACATTTTCTGTTGATCGTTCTTCGGCGAGATGTGCCGCAAATGGCTTCTGTATTTGTTTTTACGACAGCGACATGCCTTACGGCCACTCTCCTACTTTGGGTAGTGTTCGCAATCCGTACTCGTTTTTCAAGTATACATGTGCTGTTGTTCAGGTCAGGGAGAAGGACTAACTGAGATATATATCCTAATTGGGATAAAATATCCCACTTTGGATATTTTTTTTATACTTCCATATTTTCAAGCTGGCATATTCTCTTAGTTATTCTGTTTGTTAAAAAACACACAACAGTGGTGATTGATTGGAAATATACTGCAGTAACAACACGAAAAAATAATGCACGTAATTCCAATATCAGAGAGAAAACTTCGGCGAGAAAAAGTCAGCAAAATTATAGTCGCATTGGCAGTTTTGTGAAGTAAATCCTATCTTGTTTTTGTACTTTAGATGCCGAAATTCGCCATTGCCGTTTAGTGCAAAAATCGGTAAAAAATATCCCAAACTTGGATTTAATATCCCAAGTGGGATATATATTCCAGTTAGTCCTTTGCTCTGACCTGTTGTTGACAAGGGTCGTATAACGGAGGATGTCGACCTTCTTCGAAAGTCAGCCATGTCGTCCAAGTGTCTGTCGGGTCTGTCAAGGGGAAATCTATCTCGTTACAAGATTTCAGTGCGTGGCCAGATGACATGAAAGACAATTTTGGCTATATGGCCAACTTTAGTCCAATAAAATGGATCGTTCAGGCTCTTGTTTAATATGCTGGAGTTATTGGGAGCCAGAACGTCCTATAGAAAATGTCATTTTGTCCATAGGAGCCGCGCTGACCACCACAACGACCCCTACAAATTCACTGTTTTTGTCGAAATACAGCAATGCCATGTCTACTCACCATGCAAAAACTGTTCTCTGGTATGTTTTCATCCAAGTCGCAGCACTAGTAAATGTGGATGGGTCCGCAATAAATTATATCAAACCGTCAAAGTTAGTGTGTCGTAAATTCAGCAGCCAGTTTCTCTGCTGGAAGCATGGCTTGCTAATAGTAGAACGACAAACAATGGAATGGAAGCGAGGCCACAAACACCACGTGACACAGCCTGCGGTCAAGTTTCGCATGCGAAATGGACTACCACTGACCATGCTGACTCTGATGGGGAACAAAAAGGGGCTAATGCCGCGTTGAAAAATGGCGTCAATGCGCACAAGGTAATGTACTGCTTTCCGTTACACAACTACACGCCCCTATATTCAGGCTTTGCAGGCAGAGCTACAGGCAATGAGCATTCTCTGTCGGACTTAACAGCAAAGCTGCAAGCGGAGTCTATCTGGGAAACACCTCTCTGTGGGGAGATCGCACTGCGATCACTCGGGAACTGGTTATTTCGAACTTATTAAAACCCCAGAGGTACACAACTCGAATTTTAATCACATAATTTATATTTTTGGGGCATTCTAACCTAAGCCAAAAGATTTCTTTTGTTTACTAGAATGGTTTATTAAAGAAGATTTATTATCGACGAAAATAGCAACAACAACGACATGGTCGGGTGAGAAATCGGAAAATCCAGAAAAAAATTAGATTCTGAAAAATCCGGAAAACTTCAATCTCTGTAATTAATATTTGAATAGGAAAATTTGCCGACTTTTGATTAATATTTCGTTTGTTGAAATATCGAGTTTGTATTGACGCCCCTTCAGGGAGCGATATTTCTTAGAATGAAGTAGATTTACTCCAACGATATATTACCGTTGTAGGCGGTCATTTCAAAGGCATATTACACGTTAGAATTTTCTCGCGGGAAGCTGATATCACTTATTGATTTGCAAATGACATCCCCTTTTTGTTCCCCGTTAGTGTCTGTGCTTGTCGATTTCGCCTACGAACCTTGACCGCAGGCTGTGTCACGTGGTGTTTGTGGTCTCGCTTCCATTCCATTGTTTGTCGTTCTACTATTAGCAAGCCATGCTTCCAGCAGAGAAACTGGCTGCTGAATTTACGACACACTAACTTTGACGGTTTGATATAATTTATTGCGGACCCATCCACATTTACTAGTGCTGCGACTTGGATGAAAACATACCAGAGAACAGTTTTTGCATGGGGAGTAGACATGGCATTGCTGTATTTCGACAAAAACAGTGAATTTGTAGGGGTCGTTGTGGTGGTCAGCGCGGCTCCTATGGACAAAATGACATTTTCTATAGGACGTTCTGGCTCCCAATAACTCCAGCATATTAAACAAGAGCCTGAACGATCCATTTTATTGGACTATGCCAACTTGAGCTATTATTCCCGACCTGACCAAAACAATTCACTGCCTCTCCTCCATTCAGGATTTTGAATACATTGAATACTATGTAGTAGATCAAATGCGACCATGGAACCTCACTTGAAGAGCAAAAGACTGACAAACGCCCCCAAAATGAAACGAGCATGCACACGTGTTGTTGTTGTTGTGTTTTTACTCCGGGGAAGGATTCACGCCGTTTTCGAACTACAGTTTTCGAACTCAGACAACGTGCGTTTATGAGGAAACGGTCATATCATTTAAAACCCAGCATATAGAATTGATCAACCTCAAACATACCATCTTGATGAATTTCTGATCAACCGGTCCGAATTATGATATTTCTTCCAACTCAACACTTCCACATAGGCTTCAAAATGGAAGCAAGCCACGTCAATCTAGCTGTATTACTACGCCTTCTGACACTTGTGTTTCCGACGGGTCTTGTGACTCAAGAAAATGACTTTCCATGATATTCAAGTCCTTTGTTCAGTTAAAGAAACATACCACTTAATAAAACCTTTCAAATAGAATATGGGAATCACAAAGACACAGACTACCTGGTCTATATTTTATTGAGTGATACGGTTGAATACGAAAGTGCGGATTTACAACAACAACATTATATTGTAGCTTATTCTTAATAAATGGTACGACGACGAATAATTTCGACTATTCATTGTTTTTTTATTATAATGACTATTATATTATTTATTCAATTTGAAAAAGATTCAAATGTACGAAAACAGCTCTGTGTCTGTTCTGAGTTAAAATGGCGGAATTTATACGGAACTGGGCAGGTGCTTGGAACAAAACGTAGGTTCGTGAAGCAAAGAGAAGCAGCAAAGGGATAAAATAGTGAACGACGGTAATTTGTTATATGTTGCTCCTGAGAATGTTCGTAATCTTTATGAGTTCGCATGATAAACAATGCACCAGATTAATTTGTTGTTGATATCCCACGTTGTTGTTGTTGAATGTTGTCCTCAGGCTCAGGTCATGAGGTCAGGCTTCGGACAAATAATTTCTCAAATTCCCTGGTCGGCACCCAATAAAAGTTTATCGATTAGTCTCGTTCTGCACACTTGTTTGAGAATCCCCATCTCCGCACTCACGAAATATTAGGAGTTATCCAGTACCCCAAAGCGTAAAATTCCATAGCATGTCACTGGGTTTTGAAACATTGGAGTACAGTACAACAATACAATACAATACAATACTTTATTGCTCGACCTTGGTATTATACACAGGTATGGCAAGAATCAATACAGTGAAAAAATTATATACAAATGTACACGGGGTAGGAACATGTCATTAACTTTAACGCAGCAAGGTATATAGTGTGTTGAGAATATTTACAGTAGTATAAGCAGGGCTTGTTTTTCCACGGGAATCCGGGAATCCGATTCCCGTCAGCACTCCCGCAAAATAATTTGCGGGAATCCAGCAGATTCCCGTAAAATTTTATCAATCTGTATAGAAATGATAGCACTAGATTCCCGTGGATTCCCATAGAGCTGTGTTGCGAGAATCTATTTGGATTCCCGTGAATTCTGACGAAAAACAAGGCCTGTATAAGCAATGTAAGTGCTCAGCTAGGCGGAATCCCCAGGCGTTTTAGGTACAGTTGGTGGATTTGGGCATTAACACGTTCAATTTCAATAGGTGTCGTCTTCGTCAGGGTGCTGTATAACACATAATATATAAGGCGTCGCTCTATATATTAGGTGTTATCCAGCACCCCAAAACGGAAAATTACATTGGATGTCAATGGGTGTTTCCTTCGTCAGGGTGCTATATAACACCTAATATCAGGGATTCATGCAAGTCGGTTTTTACCACCGGTATTCAGTGGTAATTTTTTTTTGAAAACTCAATTCGTATGGTGAGAAACTCAATTGCTTTCGTTTTACTGGACAAATACTCAATTTTTTGTGGAAAACTCAATTCACCAGACATGGTCAAAGTTAATTTGACAGCCCCAAATTACAAAATAAACTCAATCGAATGACGATCTTACCGCGAAAATAACACTAAGTTTACCTTTCACAGGCGCAGAAAGCGTGCTACCACGTGTGGTGTTGTTGTTGTTAATCTCCCACAAGATTTGCACACGATACGCTTGAAAGGCAGAACTAATGGATAAATTGAATGAACTTCACTATATTGACTGGCTCAATGTGGCGCAGTCAGCCTACAGATATTTATATCGACTGTTCATGCCTGGCAACTTGAAGTCGGAAACGAAACCAGAACCAGAACAAGCGGAGTGATTCTGACGCTTTATTTCGGAGAATAAGAGCTCAATAAAACTTCGTCAGTGAGTATTTTAATCGGAAGAAAATCATGCTTGCCAATACGGGCAGCTAACATGAACGTTGCATTGCCCGTGCCGATTTTTACTTGCTCCCGACAAGCGGACAAGCACTATTCCGTCTAACAGTAACACTCGCGAGTTGAAAGAGTGAAGGCAACAACAACAACAACGATTTTGCTTGATAATTTGTCAGGACAACTCAACATTTTCAGTTGGGAACTCGACTTATCTCTTGAAGATCTCAATATTTATTCACTACAACTCAGTTTTTTTCGCGCGTGTTTGGTGCGCATTTTTTCAAGGATAAAAAACTCACTGGAATCAGACTTTGCCATTTCTTTGCCAAGCATTATTTGTTTTACTCTGTCTGCCCTTCTGTGCGTTTGTATGTCAAATCGTGGTTGTGTAATCAATAAGTGTCGACATAATTTCAGTGTATCACTGACATTTAACTCCACAATTTCTACAGGATGATTTTGAAACTTCACATGCATGCCTCATGTGCACCTGTTTTTTTTTTTTAGACAATTCAGATTTTTGTCAAAGTTATTGGGATTCAGACTTCACCATTTCTTCAATTCATTGCAATGTACTAATCAATTAAAACATTGTAGAATCAGCCTAGAGTTTTGACATGATTCTCTTCAAATTTTTCAGACTTGCTAAGCATGATTTTAAGAGTTATACCTCCTAAGTACTGATGGAATAAAATATTATTTTTGTCTAAATGATCAGAAGTTGGATGTTCATTTCCGTGGTTAGTTTCAATGTCATTACATGTTTTTCGATATGAATCGGCTCAGACCAAAAGCTCTTGTTTCTGTGAATGTTTTATGATGAACCACAAGTAAATGGCTTAGATTAATGCCTTAATTAAAGTTGAACTGAAATATTGAATATGGAGTAATATGAATCTATTTTGGAAAGTGCCATTATCAACTACCGCTGAACCATCAATATCATGTGTTATTGACACCAGCATGGTGGTGGTAAAAAAAATTGAAAACTCGATCGCAATGTTTGGATCGGCGGTAAAAAATTTTGAAAACTCAATTTCAACATTGGGAAAACTCAATTTTGAGTAATATTGAGTTTTCGGTGGTAAAATTTTTGACTTGTATGAATCCCTGAATATATAAGGCGTTGCTCTATATATTAGGTGTTACCTAGCACCCCAAAATGGAAAATTACATTGGATGTCAATGGGTGTGTTCTTCGTTTGGGTGTTATATAATACCTAATATATAAGGCGTCGCTCTATATATTAGGAGTTATCTAGCACCCCAAAATGGAAAATTGCATTGCTTGTCAATAGGTGTTTTGTCCATTGGGGTGCTATATAACACCTAATGTATAAGGCGACACTGAGTTGTTGAAAGAAAATTTTCACCTCAACTCGGCATTTATAAAATCTATATTCTGAACTGAGAAACTGATACACTCCGTGTGATTTGTCCATGAACCTGGGGCGGGGGAGATTTAAATCGGTGTGCACGGGCCTTATATGTGAATGGTTCACTAAACCATTAACACTTCCTGCTGAACATAAATGTTCAGCTTGGTGGACTGCACGTGCATGGTTTTTTAATGCATGTTCAGGCCTCAATTTAAGGCGGTAACCTGTTTTCAGGTTGCCTGAAGGTTGCCATATGAAAAATAGTGGTAACCTATTTTCAGGTCCCCATAATTTTGACTAATAATACTACATTAGGTTAATAATTATGCAATAGGTTCCCACAGGTTACCAGTGTAGAATTCATGGTAACCTGTTGAGAGGTTACCATCAGCACTCCTAAATTGAGGCCTGCATGTTGTACCGTCACAATTCCTTCTCTTGTTTGGCATATATGTATAGTACGGTGAAAGACTTCTGTCTTTGTTTTGGTGCGAATAAACGTAGAAGTGAATTTGAATCATGTGCATATGTCTCTGTGATGTTTAGAAAGTACAATGTCTTCAAGAAGTCAGAAAATCATGGAAATGTGGTTCTCATTCAGGATTTGGTTGGCGAGGCTTCCCTGTGGCCAGTGAATATAAGACGATATTTCTGGCAACAAAACCTGAAACATCTTCAGCATTATTTGCTGACAACTTTTGCGTATGTGAACAGCCTGGATCCCTTGATATTATTGGAGTGGATTGACTTATTGGGTTTGACTACGGACACAAGACATATTCTATACCTATACCGTGCATTTGATGAGGGACGTTACCCGCAAGCCTACGATTTTAATATTGCTATGAACGAATGGCAATTAGTCCATGGTGCGCCGAAATTGCCTCCTTTCAGGTATCTTCAATCCATTTATTCCCGTGAAACGAAATATGTAAAGCGAAGGATTGGGCAGCATATTTGCAGTAACTCTGTTAATGTGCAAACCTGTTGCTCTATCCAGGCTCTTTTCTGATGTTTATATTTTCAGTTAGTGTAGAACTAGCCATAATGCAGATATTCATATATAATTTGAGAGAAATTAACACTGTTTTGACCATGTTAACAATGATCATAATAGTCCTAGCCAAATTCAGCTCGGTTTATATCGACTTCCTTACTGTACGTGAAAGGCGCAGCGTATACATTGTCCTCGCTGACATCTAACTGCCATACTTATCAACATCGACCTGTTCAAATGTTGATCGCCCCTTTCTTGTAATTGTTTTTTCTTCTTCCTATTCTCAGTTAATTCAAGAGTTCTGAGCAGATACCACTTGGGAATTATCGAATACCACTAACAGATACTGGAACAATAAGTGTTAATGACTTCAACAATCCATGGACTTTCACATCCTCTTTCTTACTGAAAGTGAAAGTGAAAGGCGGAGCATATACATCGTCCTCACTGACGTCTAACAGCCATACTTAACAACATTGACCTGTCCAAATTTTGATTGCCCTTTCTTGTAATTCTTTACTTCAAGATGGTGCCACTTGGGAATTATCAAAGACGACTAACAGATACTGAAACAGTAACTGTTAATGACTTCAACAATCCCGGACTTTTCACAGCCTCTTCATGTCAGATGAGAAACAAATAATACGCTGGCTGCATCACAACAATTTTCTTTCTGATTATTTTTCATGTCCAACATGCCAATCTCCTTGTTTGGAAAGAATCCGCAGTAGAGCAATTGACGGGTTTGCATGGCAATGTACATCAAATCGAAATCACAAATTTTCATTTAGGAAGTATTCATTTTTCGAAAAAAGTCAATTTACCATACCCAATATTTTCCAATTCATAAAATGTTTCACTGATGGCCAGTCGCAATTGAAATGTGCAATGAATTCTGGTTTTGATTTTCAGATGTGGACTGGGCCAGTTTTCTTTGAGAATTATTCAAAGAATACGTTTGCACGAAAATATTTCATATCAAATTCCAGGGAGTGGTTGAGAAAAATTTGGAAAAAAATGCAAGCACCATCAAGGAAATTTACAAAACAGTATGCATATATGGGTGTTTGGTCTTGTAGAAAGGAAACCCAACCGGCTTATCCTTTATCCGGTTGACCGACTAGATAAAGACTTAAACATGTAGAGTTGGGCTCCACCATTTATTCGGATGGGTGGTCGGCTTATTGTACGTTAAATGAGTTGGGATACAACCACTTCACGGTAATCTACAAAACCTCGTATGTTAACAAGTACATCAACACCGTCACCCAAGAAGAAGTGGTGGTCCACACTAACACTATTAAGGGGGCGTGGAAACACACCAAAGACCACTTCAGAAAAATTAATGCCTTATGGCACAAACATTAAAAAATTTGAAGGCCACATAGCTGAAATAAATGTATCCCCTGTATGTATAATATAATGTATAATAATTTATCCCCTGCGCGAAAACGCCATGTATACATACCGGACCCCAATGTTTGACTCTTGGCAAGTGGAGGAACAACCCAGACTCAACGAAACTGTACATTATGATGCAGTGATGATGCTGATGAAGCGGAACCTGAAGCACCACAACTTGATGATGGCGAAGTTCACGAAATTGGAAGCTGGAGCAGCGGGTTCGTTACCCGGTACCGCTGCAGAACACTCACGTATTGAGCCAGCTGTACACGGAAACGAATTTGTTGCGTGCTTCGCCAGACACAGTCCCCAGCCTCTGGACGGCGCTCTTTCAAAAAACATAACGTTAAGGAGAAAGCGCCGAAAACTACTACGAAAAGGGTTACAACTAAATACTTAGATACTTTGAGGTGGTCGTCCTCCGATGATGATTTTAATTAACAACCTACAAAGGGAATATGTGGTGCAGGCGTTTATTTAAAACTACTTCCTTCATTCATTTTTGCGATATTGACTTCGATGAATGATGGGCATTAATATCACCATTAGGCCTACTTCACGTGGATATTAAAGTGAACGGTGACGGCTGAACTGATGTGACGGCTCAGTGTTGGACGATGCATTTTTTGAATAAATGTTTGATCATTAATCAATTGATCACTTAAGTTTCCTTTTTTCAAACCGATTCAACATCGGTTAAGTTTAAAACGAGAATTATCCAACACCCCAGCATTGAAGACGTTTCCCTTGGAATATAACGGATGATTATCTGCCACACCCCTAATCATTACTGAATACATTCTCCATCTAATAAACTGAAAATTGCCGAGCACCCCAAATTATCCAGGACCCCGCATTCTCCAGCACCCCAATAAAATTGATCATCTTTACGTTTCCCCCAAAACATACCATGCCTCTTTTTGTACCAATGGTCATCCCCCCCCAAAAAACCCTTTTGAAAAGGATTTTAGTTCGTATATTTAGTGAAATAGTATAAATGTATTGGGTGTTATATAGCACCCCAACGTGTGAAAGTCCCCACTGACAAGCAATGTAATTCTCCACTTTGGGGTACTGGATACATAGAGCAACGGCATGATACGCGAGTGTAAGTGTACAGGCGAAACTAATCGATAACATTTTATTGGGGTGCTATATCACGATAGTGCCCCCTGGTCATGGGGGCGGGGGGGGGAGGGAAGATTAAGAGGACTCCATATAACTTGATCGTGGGATGAAAACTCGAGAGAAGGACAATGCATGTGTTATCCTTCTCGAGCAGGTCGGGGGGGAAATCCAGTAACTCGCATATATACGTCAGTTCGCATATATAGGTCAACTGACCAATGGCCGATAGGCCAGTTAGCCTATAGAAGTCTGACTTGAACATTATGTTCTTACTTCGCCATGCTTTCTAAGTGCATAGCGAAAAATTGTGAGAGATCAGTTGGAGTTGCACTCTAACTAATCCGCTCATTGGCTTTGGATACTTTTACGTCACGTCTCAGAGAGAAACTGGTCAAAATGGACACCCTACGTACCAATTCTCATAACCCTCTACTTACGTTTACCTAATTTCATCAATTTTTCATGAAAATCAATGAAGCAATGGTACATCAACTATTTTGTAAAGAGCGGGTCACGTGATAATCAAGAATAGCGTGCAGAACTTTGCTGCAGTCATATTCTCACAATGTCTGTCAGCCGTATTTATAGAACTCGCTGTACTGTCTCTCACTGCAAAACGTTTAAGGTAGTTTTACTCAAACATGTCAAATGGAAATGTGAGTTCTTATAAATGTCTATTAAAGTATGATATGACTCATGAGGAAATATTTTGTCACTATATTTTTCTTACTGGAATATGTTCTTAAATTTATTGACCGTAAGTTTTTTTGTTTTCTTTATCCTAAGATTGTTAATGAACCTTTTTCATAGCATGGGCAATGAAGAACTCCAAGAAAATACAAATTCATAAGAGTACAAAATGTTCACCCATAAGCCAACAATGAAACTGGTCTAATAATGTTGAACATTATTGCCTTGATTATTGCCCCATTATTGCTAAATATAAACTTTGAGTACTGGTATATTGTTCATTGTGTCAACTGAAAATATAACAATTCTCAGTCATATTCAACAGCCTAAATGTTACGAAATATTTTTATCGGACGGTTCACAAAATCCTTGCTGATCGATAATATTAGATGCACTGGCTAGTGTTAATGATTTCTGATAGGTAGTTATTACGAGTAAAATTACCTCAAAAGTTTTGCAGCGAGAGACTGTGTAGAATATGGCGAGTGCTATAAAAACGGATGACGAACTTTATGTAAGAATATAACTGCAGCAAAGTTCTGCACGCTTTTCTCGATACCACGTGACCTGCTCTTTACAAAATAGTTGCGGCCATGATCAAGATGATTTTACCAATGCTCCGTTGATTTTCATGAAAAATTGATAAAATTAGGCGAATGTGAGTAGAGGGTTATGAGAATTGGTTGTAGGGTGACCATTTTAACCAGTTTCTCTCAGAGATGTGCCGTCAAAGTATTCAAAGCAAATGAGTGGGTTAGTTAGAGTGCACTGTAAATTGTCTCTCATATATTTTTTGTTGTGCACTTCGAAAGCATGGCAAAGTAAGAACATAAATAATGTTCAAGTCGGACTCCTATAGGCTAACTGGCATATCGGTCATTGGTCAGTTGACCTTTATATGCGAACTAACGAGTGGAAATTTTCACCCCATGATCAAGTTAATATGGGATCTTTTCCCCATATCATGTTTAATAAAATACTGATTAAGGTAAAGATTTGAATTATTCTCAACGGAAGGTAACAGTGGCTCTAAATAAAAGGTTGGTTGTTCTGACATAATCGCCACCCTCGCAACTAGGGGCCTTTTAACGGAGGCCTCGATGGGGTGTAACAGGTATTTCTAAATATCTTCGCTCGTAATTGAGACAAATTTCTACAACTTGGCAAAATGAAAGATAATACCGGTACATCTGTTCAAATTATGTGTTAAAATGGGAGCCATAAGTTTTGTACTTTTTTTTTCATTTACTTCTCTATTAAAATTAGGCCATTCAGAGGGAGGAAAATCCCACAGTGATGTCATTGTATGTTACACAATATGGGAATATCCTATTCAACCCTAGGCCTACCAGACCTGGGTGCAGGGTTGCATCTGGAGCCAATTTAGTTCCGGAAAACGCATGAGCACCCAAAACATCTGACGCCCAAACTCAGATGAAAAAAACAAAATTGTTGTTGTTCAATTTGAAAGGATTTCTGAAGGAAATACTCCTAGAAAAAGCTTCTGAGAGCCTCAATATCAATCTGATTGCATAGCTGAGTATTGTATTTTATTCTAATAAACCTCTATTTTGTGATTGATCACAGGCTATTTTCACCGAAATTCAGTAACAAAAATTGGACCCTCAATAATGAATTACGAATGGGAACTAGGAGTTTGGCATTGGAACCTGCAAAAAATATCTAGATGCAGCCCTGGGATGGCAATTTCTACTTTCCTGCGAGTGGACAAAAACTATTTTATTTCACATCAGATTATTATTTATTTATCATGCAGTTTTTGTGAAGAAACCCGAAAAATCGGACTGAAAAACTGACCAAAAATGACTTTTTGGAAAATGACGTCATTGTGATGTCATCAAAGTGGTCATCTTGGATTGTTTCACTTTTTCTGGTAGTGCTTGACCCAAGGGTAGAGTGTGATAAGTTTCACCTTCTCCCAAATCTACTTCATCGCACTCGATTACCCACAGAAGAAAATTATGATTGCATTTTGGTTCATCAGGGGCATATCATGGAAGGTTTTGCTACCGGTATACCGGTATGAGCACCCAAACGGAAGAAAAATAGAGATTTATTTATGAGCACTTCCCAACGCAGAATCTAGGCGGATTCCAACATGGCGCCGACAGATGGCGAAAACGTGGCTCCTGCCAGGAACCTTTGCATTCACATTAAAATGGTGATCCTAACAAACGTCGACTGAGATTTGACAGGATTAACGTTCGTAAAATTTGTGACAAATTAGGTAATTTACTCTCGCTACATTTTATAATTAAAGAAGCTGTGCGGTCCCACAATACTGTGAGCGAAATTTGTCATTATTCATGGATGTTTGGGTCTACTGAACCAATGTTGACAGTGCTACATTACGTGCGTTAACGCGTGTTCGCCTTAAAAAAAATATATAGCTGTCAATGTGAGCAGTGTGGTTGTTATTTACTTCAGTGAAGCAAACAATAGTTTACAAGAAAAGCAACCAAAGACATGGTTTTCTCATTTGTGGATTCACAGTATGGGAAATAAATCAGCACACTTAATGTCGTGGGACTTGTGTACATCAAATACTTGCCACTTTTGACTTGTCGCTCAACATTAACAAGCTTTTTCATTTATAAGTATGAGATTTCAGCTTAAGTTTGCAAGGAGAATTTTCTGTGGGTTTTAAAATTTGACATACAAGTGGCCTAGGTTTCCGTGTAATCTACCATAGTACATAGACTGGCTCACTCACTCAAATCTTCTTTTCTCTCTTTCAGCAAAGTCCCAAGTACGTAAACTACATGCATAACTGTATGGACATTGAAATCAGCGTTCTGTGATTGAGTTGAAGGCGCACCTAGTGATACAGTCTGTACATAAACGTGAAGACATGTAGCTGGCAGGACTTTTCATTTTCGTGATCTCAATTATGAGAGAGTGAAGCCTATGACGGTACTGGCATGGCATCTGGAGGAAGGTAAGCGATACTTTGTCTCTAGTCGAGTAAGATCAATTCGCTAATAATTCATCACAGTCTCTAGTTTTTGAGGAGTAAGATCACACTCCACACCATCACACTTATGAAATTTTGTTCGGGAATGTGAAAAAAAAAAAAAAATACTCCCCAAATGGAGTTATCCCTACTTTATAACCTGGAGGAGTGTGCTATCACTTGTCCCTGAAAATCATTTTTCAGAATTTTGGGACTTTGATTTACAACACACATGCTATTTTTGAAAAGGAAAGATTGATTCAGTCATTCGTCAGTCATCCCCATATTCGGGATGACATTTGCATTTGCCGGGTTCTCATTAAGCATATCAGTAACAGGCCAAACTGAAAAGTATGAGGCTCAAGTCATGCAGAGTAATTAAGAATTTAGCCTTTGTCAATGTTTGCTTACATGTATGTTGCATGAGAACTGCTTTTTAGCGATATTTAACCACAGTTGGTCACATTTAATTAGTAAGGCTGTAAACCCCTTTGCTCCATGGTCCCTGGTACATATTCATCATTGGCTGGAAGTTGTTATTGGGGATATATTATTTTGGGGAAGCAATCCACTTAAGATTTACAGAATTACCTCCCTTACGTCAGAATTTGTTTCAAATTCTCAGCAGTAGTAAGTGGTAGATATTTCATCGTTGTATGATAAGGATGGTTAATACATATGCTTGTATCATACACTAATTGTGCCCATTTCAATGTTGTTATCATCTGATTGGAGTTGTTACATGTGCATATGATCAAACTGTATGTCAGTGTTTTGAGTTTTACTGGGTTATCTCCCTTACACCAGTAGTTGCACAATAGATGACTAGCACATGATGGCCATTTGTCTAGAAGTATTATATTTGATTAGTGGGATTTATATTGAATTACTTAGGCACAATGGGCTAGGGCCAACCCATTGCCACTCTCCCTCCCCCCACCACCACACTGTAATATTGGTTATTAAAGAGGTGGTGCATTCATTTTGAATATAGACATTATATGATATTGGATGTCAGAGCTGTCAGATTTATGGGAAATGAAAGTTATTATGACAATCCTTGTTCCATGTGCAGGGCTCGAAATTCCCACAAGCCCGGTAGCCTGTGGCTGGTGAATTTAGAACTTGGCTGGCTGAATTTAATTTTAGAACTAGCTAACCAGCTCAACTGGCTTGTTATAATTCAAGAATTTTAGCTTTGTATAATGAAATCTACCAGCCCGGTGGTCTAACAAAGTTTTATGGTAAACGCATGCCCTGATGTGAAGTCCTATATCAGTTCGGGAAATTGCAGAATTTGGCAACGTTGTCGAATTCGGGAACAGTTTCCGAATTCAGGAACATTAAACATTCAGCAAAGTTGCAGAATTTAGCAACGTTCCCGAATTTGGAAACTCACTTATAACATGAAGGATATAGGACTGAAGAAACAGTTTCTCAGTTACAGCAAAAAAGACAGCCAGAATTTTGAAATCACAGCATGGAATGTCAAAAGTACAAATGTTGTTTCTCATTGATACAAAAATTGTAATGCCGTTCATTGAGAAGAAGTGCCAGTTATGTTTTTAGTTGAAAAGTGGTCAAAGTTCCCAATTCGTAAACCCATTTATTATGGAGGAAATTTATAGAACAAGAACACATTTTCTCACTTTCTGCAAAAACGATAGCTAGAATTTTAAAATCACAGGATGGGATTCAAGAGAATGAAAGTTGTCATCTATTGACAGAAAAATTATAATACTATTCATTGAAAATAAACCCCATTTATGTTTTTAGTTGAAAAAGCGACCCACTACTCCCGAATTCGTAAAAAAAACAATTCCAGCCTCCAACTGTTCCCGAATTCGACAATGTTGCTGAATTCTGCAATTTCCCGAAATGAACAGTATGAACTGCCGTAGTGTGTGATGCAATGGATGCTATTACTGATGGTGTAGGGGTGAAGGCTAGTCAGGCGATCACATGTCGATTGTATAGCATTGTCGCTGAATGCAAATCAAAGCTCTTTGCTCTACATGTAGATATGCTAAATGTACATGTTGTTATGACAGCCTTTCTGTCATCAGGTTAGTTAGTGAATAAAACAATGTACCTGCTGTTTGTCACTCACTAGCCTCTCCCCCCTACATCGCTGTACTGTTTGGAAGGTTCCCTTTCTACCCCTCAGCCTATTAGGCTGCGGGGTCTTGTCGTCGGCATGTACGTCAGGTCGTACGGTCGTCCAGTCGTCCACAATTCTTGTGACCGGCCTAGAAGCCAAACCGTTGCTTCTAGAGACTTCAAATTTGGTATACTGGATTGTTGGGTGGTCAACCACAAGCCTATCAAATTTGGGTAATTTGTAATGAATTTTGCGGTTTCCATGGCAACGTCACGGAAAATTTGTCATCATTCTTGTGACCGGTCTAGAAGCCAAACCGTTGCTTCTAGAGACTTCAAATTTGGTATGCAGTATTGTTGGGTGGTCAACCACAAGCCTATTGAATCTGGACCCGATTGGTTAGAAACTTTGGCGACCATCTTTAATTTATGCGAAACCGTCACAGCTTTCTCATTACCAAGATATCTTTAGAACGACTTACCCTAGGCACACCAAACTTGCCGTGCACATCCTCGTGACCCAGAACCCTATTGAATCTGGACCCGATTGGGTGGAAACTTTGGCGGCCATCTTTAATTTATGCGAAACCATGAATCTTGTGTATCTCGGAAACCATTTCGCTGTTCAGTGTGAAACTTGGTATAGATTCAGGGCTCGTTTTTCGTCAAATTTAACCAGAATCCAAATGGATTCCCGTAATTTAGTCACACGGGAATCCAATTTTATCGTCGTGGATTACAAGAATGCCAATAATGTGAGTGAGCTGATAAACATGTTGAATTATATCAATACTCTGAGTTTTCTTTTATTTCAATTTGACAACCTGAAGAAATGTCAATAAAATGCTTGAACAATATATAGTAAACTTCTAACTTTCAGCTCATCGTGACTTTCGGAATTATTGAAGACGAACAGACAGACTTTATACGTGATCATTAAAATTTAGAACCAGCATGGAGTCCGGAAAATGTGCGTGGAAATTTCACATGAATTGTAATTACTTCACCGTAAACGCAATAAAAGGCAAACAAATTCATATCTACACATGGGAAGAGATCTTGTGATTATTTCGATTGATATGAACAGTGACGGCATCAGTAATGAAATGGCATGAAATGTTTTTTTTAGTCCACCTGTTACATGTGACAGGTAAGGTTTCGTTGCCTCCGTCGTCTGTCCGTCCGTCTGTCCGTCCGTCCGTCCTTCGTCCGTCTGTCCATCATATCATTGTAAACACATTATCTCAAAAAGTCCTTCACTTACAACAATGAAACTTCATACAGTTGTTTAATACAGCCAGTACCAGAAGCCTATTGAAAGTCGGTGCCATTGAATGTGTTTTTCAGGAGTTATGCCCCTTTATACATGTCTGGCTGTTTTTATCCTTGTAAACACATTATCACAACAATGAAACTTCATACAGTTGTTTAATGCAGCTAGTACCAGAAGCCTATTCAAAGTCGGTGTAATCGGATGTGTTTTTCAGGAGTTATGCCCCTTTATACATGTCTGTTGGTCCATATCCTTGTAAACACATTATCTCAAAATGTCCTTCACTCACAACAATGAAACTTCATACAGTTGTTTAATACAACCAGTACCAGAAGCCTATTGAAAGTCGGTGCCATTGGATGTGTTTTTCAGGAGTTATGCCCCTTTATACATGTCTGTCTGTTTTATCCTTGTAAACACATTATCTCAAAAAGTCCTTCACTCACAACAATGAAACTTCATACAGTTGTTTAATACAACCAGTACCAGAAGCCTATTGAAAGTCGGTGTAATCGGATGTGTTTTTCAGGAGTTCTGCCCCTTTATACATGTCTGTTGGTCCATATCCTTGTAAACACATTATCTCAAAAGTCCTTCACTCATAACAATGAAACTTCATACAGTTGTTTAATACAGCCAGTACCAGAAGCCTATTGAAAGTCGGTGCCATGGGATGTGTTTTTCAGGAGTTCACACAAACCTGTGTGGATTGCTGTGAATAGACAGTAATCGTTCGACTACATCTACTATAGCTAGGTAATCACTGCTCTATTGCTATATTGTTTTGTCTGTCTACGATCTATATCATACAGGTAAAATTATGCCCACCCCAAATATGTGAGTTGTTGGCGTCAGAAACATTATTTCCACAATTGCTCTGGGCCCGGCCCGAGGGGTCCCGATGGCGACAGCCACATGTTCTACCTGTCCCATCCAAAACTTACTTGTACACTAATTTTGTCAAAATTTCTATATATGCTGATATGCGATTTATGTTTAAACAATGGCGTTTGATAAGAAAACTATCCATTGTTGTCCTGAGGATTTTATTTTTTATGCCCACCCGCAAACTTTCTTGAGTTTCAAAATGTTTTTATTACCTCATGTAGTAAGAAGACAGAATGACAAATCACTAATTTTGATAATTGCTAGGCAAATGATAAATAATTACTTTCACTGGTCAAATGATAAATAATTAAACCTATTAAAAAAAACACACACAACAACAACACAATCTAGCATTCCCCAGTAGCCTATCATTCATTTTCATTTCCAATTTTTTTTTGGAAATGTCACATTATCAGGCACGATGACGGAAGCACAGCTATGTATAAAGTTATTAGCATTTTATGTTCACGGAATATGATCAGTGAACGTACGGTGATTGAGAAGCACGACACAAACAACCTCATGTTGTCTGGTTACAGTGTCGCCCCTATCAGGCTATTAGAAAACATTCTCTAAATCAGCTTCACGTTTGTAATGTTTGTAAAAAAACTAAATGATATGGTAACAATGGAATTCTTTGGCAGTAGACAAAGAATGGAATTTGTTTCAGTAAACCTTGCACATTTTCCTTCGTCCGCTTTTCTGTCGCAATGCGTACAGTTTGACAGTCATCCGTCGTTAACCTTCTTTTACTCGTTTGTCTAACATCTGAGCGTGGGTTCCCGATCTGTTCACCGTGACCATTGATCTGAAGAATATCCGTGACTTGAAATATACCTCGGCGACTGGCGATCTCCAATGGTCTCTCCAGCGGTGCAAGCAAATATGGAGCGTTGAGGTCTAATCGAACGTCGACGCTTGCCGAAGCATAACGAGGCTAAATTTATTTTTAGCTCTAAAGCAGGGCATGCTCTCAGCAGAAGTTTTGACATCGGTTAACAACAACAACAAGTTTTTCTCGCTTCGGGCGTTAGTAAAGATCATCGCCTAGGTAGAATTTTTTCCTACCTAGTTTTTTTTCCTTCCTAGTTTTGGACTTCCTGTTTCGCTGATCGTCATTTTCAAGAGGATTAAAAGTATACAATTATTTTTAATTTGACTTGATGTTACGGGAATCCACTTGGATTCGCGTATGGCAAATTTACGGGAATAATAAGAGAATCGGATTCCCGTCGAAAAACGAGCCCTGCAGATTATCGATACATCAAGAAACTTTAAAGGAATTACCAAACCAGTTTCCCTGATTGGGTGAAAGCCTTGGCGGCCATCTTTAATTTATGCAGAATCTTTAATGATGTATTTCTCTGATACCATTGAAGTGCTCTATACAAAACTTGGTATACAGCATCGATGTATCAAGAGACTTACAATGAATAACCACATCAGGCGGGAAGGATGGCCGGCCATTTTTAATAAAATTAAACTTTCTCAGATTAGGTGAAAAACTTGATTGCCATCTTTAATTTATGCAAAATCTATACCACTGGTACTGTTCAAGTGTTTCATGCAAGACTTTGTATACATCATCAATACATCAAGAGACTAAAAATGAATGACTAAACCGTTTTCTCTGATTGGATGGAAACCTTGGCAGCCATTTTCAATTTATGTAAAATCATTGATGATCTATATATCCTTTGATACTGTTCAAGTGTTCAGTATGATGCTTGGTATACATCGTAGATAGATCAAGAGACAAGTAATGACTGCGGGTATCTCTGATTGGACAGAAAACTTTGCGGCCATTTCTGATGGCAAGTTTTTTGATAATCTGTATATTTGTCACTTGACTGCTTGATGTTCCTGATGTTTTCAAAGTAGTATGGTTCAAATTTAATAGATTGTGAATGGCTGGCACCCAGAGCCGAGGGGTTTTAGATGCACAGCTCCGTATTCCTATCAAAAACTCTGTATTACTTGGCTCCCACTGAAAATCGGAAGACTTTTATTATTGTTCAGATTATTATTAGGGTTCAAAGCAAGAATGGCTTGAAGCCTTTTGTTTTTGTTCAGAATATCTTTGTTCTTCCGCCATATTTTTTGCACATGGTATGTCAAATTATTTATTATAGTTCTCCAATGCATCCAACATCCCACACTGAATTTATCATATTTTAATCTTGTACAAGCCACTGCTAAAGCATCTTCTGCATTCAACCAAATCTTTCAGGCTTTTATATATGCATTTTCCATTCATTGTGTACCAATATACACTGAATAAAACTGTCTGGCTGAGGGGTTGTTGCACCTTTTAGGTGCTGCCTCATGTCAAATCTAGAATTGACCAATCGAAACATCAGTTTCGCCAGTAGACTGTTTCATCCAGCTCCGGAGACCACATTCGACTGCGGTCAGGGGTGTATTGGACCCTTGTTATGAGGAAATCATTAACTAGTAAAAGTTCCGCCATTTGTTGATGTCAGACAAATACGAGCCTTGTCATATTCTTACCAAATATAGTATACATTAATTTTATGTAGCTCTGTTCAAAGAGACAGTCAGTCGGCCAGTCTATCGACCAGACAAAATATAATTAATCCATTTGATGCTTTTGCACTTATGTCCTCCTCTCCACCTCTCACGTCTCTCAGATTTGTGTTTCCCCCAAGCTCACCACATCTTCACGGATGGTGTATTTAATGTCTCATTTGGTCCATTACCCCTTAGCCACCACAATTTAGCAGGCATATTTAGCATATTTTAATTCACACCACATATTTGAATAGTACAGAAGCATTTTTGCCCAGGTCACCAAATTAGGATAAGTCCATGATAGTAAACACCTCTTTTGACATTTAAATGTTTGTTTTAAGAGAGGTGGGCTGAAATAATGCATCTAAATTTCTCAAGAAGAGTAATTAAGTGAAATAAAACAAAGTTTCTAAATTTCCATGGCAACTACTTAAATTTTGGTAGGTGAAGAAAATGCATGTCAATCAAAAAAAAATGTGAGCAGGCAAGAGTGATTGAGTGGCTCAGAAATGAAACACTGGTTTACAACAGTGAATCTTGTATGCAGCTCACCATGGTGTTAGCCAGAAACCCATCCACCTGTCTATTGGACAGGCAATTTCGCCCTAGGAGTGCACCCTATATATTTTCGCTATCCCTAAGCCTAGAGGGCTGAAACTTACCACACTAAATATTTGGGTCCAGCTCTACTATTCAAAATTGTTGAAGAAATCTGATAAAAATATAACTTTTCTGGTACTGTACCCCTCAAGGCCGCCATTTTTAATTCACCGTTGATCCTCTGCTCAGAGGGTCATGCAAATAGGCTCAAAATGACTCCAATACAATAATCTACAAGGTTACAGAGTCTCAGCTGTCAATTTCTTGTCATTCCAGCGATAGAAGCAAAAAAAAAAGAAAGGGTGGGGGGGGGAGGCCTTTCATTTTGACGGGGCTGATTGTATCCTTTAACCTTAAATCAGCCTCGTAAAATGCAAGGTCTGGTGGGGTCAGAAAGAGCTCCCCTCCCCCCACGGTAGGGCTAAAATTGCACTAATATCGTGTTGTTAAACGCTGTGCTCTGATTAAAGATGCAGCCAAAATGAAGAGGAAAAGCAAATTGAAAATCAATGTTGAGTTATGTTGTGATTCCTCGTTAATTGAGCATCATATTTGAGTCCCGGTTGACCTATTTTTGCCAGAATTCAGAGACTTTCAAGATCTTCTCTTATTTGTGCTAAGAGAAAATGTTGCCACACTGAATAGAGGTTGTGGCCAAGTTAGGGATAAAGCCCTGACTTCTATATATTTCACCCTTCCTGAATTGAAGGAATATTCAATTTGTATGTAAGTTGAAAGAGAGTATATTTTTTATCTAAAACAGATTTTATTGCAATCTAACCATCATGTGTTATTCCTACATCAGATTGAGAAGAGTACGCTTTCTTTTCAAATTTTCACGGTATATGGTCAATGAATCACAGTATCCAAAAAATCAATGCCGAGCTTCAAATATTATGATTATCATATAGTAAGGTATATAGTTTAGTGTTATCCAGTTGACACTCTGTGATTCCCAGAGGTCTCATTGATGTGTCCTATTCCCAGTTTTGTGTGACCAGTGCCCTTCCCGCCCAGGAATGATAACAGCCATGAGTGTTACTGAATGTGCATCATCCCAGACAGCCCTGTTAATGGGTGACTAATATGGCACAGTCACACCACTGATGTGATGTCATCCACCTTCAGCCGGGTAACATGGCAACCGGAGGTGTCTGTTAGGGCAGATTATTGGCATATTAATCGAGGCTCTTCATTCACTTCAATCTTTATTCTCAAATGTATCGGCTTCCAGCTGTCAAAATAAACAGGTGCATCTTTATCGTAGGCCAAGACTATCAAATACTGGCACTGAAATAATAGGGAAGTGTTGTCTGGATGGGAAACTAACACTTCAGTTCCTACTACTCTGCTCAGTAAAGGATCATGCTGATTGGAGAGCCAAGCCCATAAAAGCTGCGCACTGCATTTTTATTTTTTTAACCGCAATACAATCAGAGGGTATATCTGACAGGAGGAAGTATACAATATGATGCCATCAGAATGTATGACAGCTAATTGTGATAAATGGAGAGCGGTTGAAATGGCAATGAATAAAATGGCTGCAAATGAACAAAATAGCAACCAGACAAAATGGCAATTGGACAAAATGGCAATTGGACAAAATGGCAATCGGACAAAATGGAAATTGAACAAAATGGCAATAATTTATTTCCAAACTATCTTGATGCATTATAATGGAGTATTTGGGGTATTATATACTGTATCACATGCTTGCATTGTGTGCAATTCAGTCATCTTGACCAGGTAAAGTATTTACTGCTTTTCCTTGTGGATAAGGTTTTTTTCACCATTGAGAAATGCAATATCTGTTATACATCAAGTAAAAATTTGATTAGACATACTATCTTCTAATTATTATTAGATATATTCATCCACCAGAAGGACTACCATATGGGGAGATTTATCTTTTCCCCATGGGAAACAATAGAGGTGAGAGAAGTCTTCACATGGATCACATTGTCCTGGAGGATTATGATAGACTTATTGTGATTGTACTGCAAAGGGGACTGTATTGCAAAGATACCAAGTATATTAAATACTCCACTGAATGCATCAAGATAGGTTTAAAAAATATCGCTATTTTTTCCATTTGCCATTTTGTCCGGTTGCCATATCGTCTGTTTGCCATCTTGTCCGGTACCAGAGATAAACACTTTCTGTCAATTTGCTACTCTTACCAATTCAATCTTATGTACATGTAGCCTGATGTTAGGTCATATCCAGTAACTCTCACTGCTTGACCCTACAGGGCAATTTGACATTTGAAGCGTTTAAATTAGTGGAGGAAAGCAGTACTAAATGTACATGCCAAGGCTGTTTGATCTGTTCAAACCACTGCTTACATCTAACTTACTGCACATGTATTTATGGGGCAGAGTCACTGGATAAGGCTTCAAAGTAACGTAAAGTACATGAAGTGAAATACACCATCATAAATTAAAACCAGGGGCTGATCAAAATGTCTTAAAAACAGGAAGTTAACAAAGATTTCCAAAATCATGCAGATCATCCATTATTTCTTTGTTTACTTTAACTATTTTAGAGGGTGATCAAATTTATTAGGACTCTGTTAGAATATTGTTCACAATAGTTGGGGTGATTGAATTTGAATACTAGTGTGATTGAATTAGAAGAGGATTCACTGGGATTGTGAACTAACGAGGAGAGGAACACATGCACATACCTGTAGGATTTTAATTTCTTAAAGTTTTGACTGGTCCTCCTCAGTTCAGTGTTGAAGGGTTCTCATCAGTGCTCTGTTAACTGGTCCTCATCAGTACTCTGTTCATTAATCCTCAGCAGTGCTCTGTCAACTGGTCCTCATCAGTGCCCTGTTAACTGGTCCTCATCAGTGCTGTGTTAACTGGTCCTCATCAGTGCTCTGTTACTGGTCCTCATTGTAATGTTAACTGGTCCTCATCATTGCCCTGTTCACTGGACCTCATCAGTACTCTGTTAGCTGATCCTCATCAGTGCTCTGTTAACTGGCCCTCATCAGTGCTCTGTTAACTGGTCCTCATTAGTGCTCTGTTAACTGGTCCTCGTCAGTGCTCTGTTAACTGGCCCTCATCAGTGCTCTGTTAACTAGACCTCATCAGTGCTCTGTGAACTGGTTCACTTATTTTAAGCATACATGTACTTAGAATCATATTTTACCCATTTCAATTCTGTTAAATGATGTGTTGCTTCGCTCTGACCTTTGACAGTACAAAATATGGCAGGATAACCCAAAATAACAATAATTTTGCAGATTTATTTGAAAATGGTATACATTTCTGCTGTTCAAAGTATATTTGACCTGTAGATATCTACAAGCTCATCCATATCACTTAAGGTGGAAATATTGCCTGTTTGTTTTGCCATGAGCTCTGCTAAAAATACATGATACAGTATATAAGACCTCCACTGAGGCCTGGAAGAAAGATACAGCTTTGGGATGATGTATGCAGTAGCTGCACTCTATTCATATCTGCCGACTTTGGTTTACTATTTGAGCATATAGAAATATAGAAAGTAAGGGGCGCGGGGGGGGGCTAACCCCCCACCTTTTGGGACCGCAGTGTTAGAAGTCCTATTTGAGATAGCAAAAGGTCCCCCCACCTTTTGGGACCGCAGTGTTAGAAGTCCTATTTGAGATAGCACCAGTGCAACATTTAACATTACCGTTATGGAGTTCAGCCCCCCCCCCCCCCCTACTTTCAAATGTGCTCCACGGCTCCTGTAAGGTTCTAGAAACTTCTGGGTATCCCATATAATTATTGTACTATTTACGAGTGTCACATATAAATGACAGCATAAATGTAGGACTTGTGTATTGGTTGTCCATGGATTTTAAATATTTTGCTGAACTGGTTGCAGAGATGCAAGATCGTCTCTAGTTTAGCCGAGCGTTTTGAAGATGCGTACACATGACGATGTAATTTAGTGTGGTGTGATGAGGCACCCTAGTGCATTCATCCATCCATTCAATGAAACATGTATAGAAAGCAGCATTAATGACATTAGAGTATGAATACCTGAAGGATATAATTCATGTTTGTATTTTTCGAGGATTTTATTGGATGGAGACATACAGGAAACAATTATCATTTCCTAGTACATATTACGTTAAAATAAAATAAAAATTGTGAGAAACAGGTCTTTTTCTTCAATTTTGCACTGTAATTGCTTTCATACGGTTGACTCAGACACCGTGGTGGTTGAACAGTATGACAATGTATAGATTTACTGTTCAGCGCTGCACTTCAATGTGTTTTATCTTACCATTCAGTGTGAGCCAACCACTAGCTTGAGCCTGCATTACCAGCGCTCAATTGCTAAATAAAACTGTCAGTTTGGAAAACACTGGTGAAACTCCCAACACTGTTTGTATGCATGTAGCCAATGATGCAAATGATATAATATGGATTTATCATGGAAAGCAATTGGCGAAACACTCCAGTGATGCACTTACTGCAGCAGTCTATTGCCCTCGTATGATTGTGTGACGACATTCCTCAACTACCTAATCTCATTGGAACTCTCCTCCTCTGCATGTGTATCGGTAACAATCTTCATTTATGCCAAGCTACTGAACAGTTTTATATATCTCTTAGATAATATGATTAATAAAATTGCGACATATCTTCCCCCCCCCCACTCCTGCCCTAGATTAATACAGTATATATGGTACTGACAATACTCGGCTGTTTCCCCCTCATCTGGAGGTATCTGTCAGTGGTGCTGACAGGATGGACTGGTTCATCTGGCAGATAGCATATACACTGAACAGTGGGGCCACAGACACTGACCAGCCGGCTCTCCTGCCTGCCTGCCTACCTCTCAGCAGCTCCCAACACTACAGCATATTGTATAGATATAGATGATGAGCAGCAGTAACCCCAGGCCATGAAGTCACACTGAGTCACCCATCATTCATCTTACTGTACTAGCTGCAGATGAGAGAGAGAGGAGGAAGAGGGAAGTAAGAGTAGTTGCTGATCTGACCAGTCCATTATAATTCCTCTCCCCTGACTGCCTGTGTCTCAGCGTCCAGATGATTTCACCATTGTCCACCTCTTAACACCATTAACCTGGGCCGACAGCTCCGATGGCAGTCATCATTTACACCAGGAACAGTGGCTACTCTATAGGGAGTTTTTGAATGTTATGGAATTTCGCTCTGTGGTCACTGGTGAATGCAGTCCCCAGATGTGGAGAGGTGTATATTGTCTTAGGGAGGATCATTTAGCCGACTGACCACACAGTGACCTGTACAAGTTTGACCATACTTCTACATATTCTACAGTTGGCCAGGCCAGGTTTGTGTGCTCATCTGTGCTGTCTAGCACGCTTACATGTTGATAGCTGTAGATATGGTGGTTATTTCTGAGAGGTTTACCTAACACATGGAGGGCTTCTGTCAGTCTGTGAGAGTGGTGTTTACGTGCATTCTGGTTGATTTGTCTTGGAAGTTTCGCAGGGCTGGCCTAGTGGAGTAGTGGAATAGTGAAACGGGCTGGGTGAGGTGAGGTGTGTGACACCACCGTGATTGTATTACACTGAGAAGGTAGAACAATAATCGGTGTGTCCTGATCTGTTGTTACTGGTCCCTCTGCTATCATGCTGTGCATGACATTTGGCAATGGACATTCCAACTGAGCAAACATTTCTGCACTAGAAATTCTGACATGCGGCTCCATTTCCGCACAAAGTAGAAAAGATGCGACATTTCGGCATGTAACATTTAGAAATGTAAAGTTTTGCTAAATTATTATTATCAGTGCCTCAGATTCTGACAACATATAGATAATTCACAGGAAGAATAATTTTGTCTTGTGAAATATTTGTGTTTTGTTTTTTTGTTTTGTTTTTTTTAGCATACACTGCAGATGTAAAATATATTGCCAAAAACATAATCCTTATGTCATAAGCTGTAATGTCAGGTACCGAAATGTTATGTTATCCTGTTCCGTTGTGGAATAATTGTTGTCTTGTATTGAATTGTGAGCTACAGGGTAAACAGGTCTAAGTATATTGTCTCATCCATGAGACACACTTGCAGGACTCCTCATGTAGGTCTCAAAGGCCGGAGGATGTTGTACTGCTAAAGCTTGATCTCAGGGTCAGGGTGAAAGTTGAAGAAGTCGGAGCAGTCAAGCATAATTTTGTTGGGGATAATTAGCGGGGTAATTAATTCAGATAAGTGGTTATGTTGTATTTATCTGGGTCAGTAACTGAGGGTGAGTGGTAGGGTTGACCCTGTAGATAGAGCTCGGCCTGCACACATTGTGTCTGACATCAGGATATCATTTAATCACCATTTATCTCCCACTAATGGACTTCATGTGATCATTCTCATGTAATTGGGCTTTACCTAGAATGGTCCTATTCTTCAATGGATTATACCAGGATGAAACGGAAATTGAGCAGTTTCTCTGAAATTTTAAGAAGGTTTAGTTGAAATTTTTCCTTGAAACATATAACATGTACATGTAGGCTACTGTACCAAACTATTTGGTTTTGTATACCTACGTATGTACGTTGTTTGTTTGTGCCAGGCAGAGAAACAACTGCATAGATTACATTTCAGCTTAACTAATATTCTGGCAGGGTTTGTGTGTGTACAGTCAAATGGACAGCAGCCAAGGATGGTAGAACCCTACCAGAGGAGATGTTTTTGAGATGTCATTGTGGTACATGGAGTAGATGACTGTGTGTTAGGATAATATCTCCTGTTGTCCTGAGAAAATTTCCTCATTCTGGATTATTACATAAATTACATTGATTGCATTGGACAGTTTCTTTCGTCAGTGTTATGACAAAAGAAACCAGACGTTACGGTCTTCCTAGGGCAACCTGCCCAACTTCCTCCAGCTCTTGTACAAGGAAACGTAAAACTAGGGACGAGCTCGCTGATGACTTTACAAATAAGTCCTGGACAAAAGCCAACAGGTCAGTATACATGTAGATTGTGCGTATAATATTGATAAATTTATGAATATTTCAACTTTTTGCCAGGATAAATGATGAGCAATATGGTCCAAAAGAATGCTTGAAACAAACATAAGAACATCCAAAATGTTTCATTCACACATGCTCACACAATTTATGTTGGATTGGCTTATAAGAAAAATGACAATTATGTTTTTATTTTGTCTGGAACTCGCATGTGTTAACCAGTTGTGTGAACATTCACTTGTCCAAATATATGTAAATATAGGTTAACAGAGAATTTTTAGGCAGAAAAAATTTGAGGACAATTAAATAATGTAATGTTTACACAGATATGTTTCCCCATTGTGTCCGACTTGAGTGGTGAAATTGTTGTACATGAAAACCAGTTTACTCTCTGTTTTATGTTTGTGACAGTTTTTGTCATGTTTGTCTTTAATGTTGTTTTCTTGTTATATCGGTCATCATACTTAACAGGTATAAGATATCCACCAATCCATTTAGGTCATCATTGTTATGAAATGAATTTAAAAGTGGGTACTGTTCATTGAATTCTTAGTTTGCCCGGGAGACCAGGCTTACGCCATTGTACCAGCAGCATTTGACCTGATTTTTATGTGACTGAATAACGACCATAAGGGTCAACCAATGATTGTGAACCTGTCGGGGTGCACTACTTTCTGCATTTATTTTATACCCAATGGGCATGTATTAATAATATTCCAGAACTACTCTTCTAATCGCCAGTGAACAGAGCTGTAACCATGTTGTCTTATCATCACTGAGAGTGATGTTCAGTGTAGGTGGGATCTCTCTCCCATTGTTTAACTCTTGTCTCATTTAATAATTCTCCTCTACCCAAGTTCCCACATTAACTTTCAGTTTCATTCCAACATAATTTTACGCACATTAATATCTCTCGAGATCGCTTGTTTTACCACTCATGGGGGTCTTTTTTTGAGAAACTCCATCTCTCAGATTTACCTCCCAGGTAATGTTATTTTCTCAGAGTTACCTCTACAGTTCTGTCAGATTCATCTCCAGTACTATTGTGTTGGATTTGTGTCTCATGCCATTCTCTCAGATTCACATCCCATGCTGTTATCTTGGATTTATGTCCCATGCCAAACTCTGATTCTCTCAGATTCAATAGCATGATTGGTGGACCTCCCATGCCATTATCTCATATTTATGTTCCATGCCATCATTCTCTCAGATTTATGTCCCATGGCATTTTCTCTCAGATTTATGTCCCATGCCATTTCTTCAGATTCACATCCCTTGCCATTTTCTCAGCTTTACGGCCTATGCCATTATCTCAGATGCAGTTGTCAGAGTTTTCCACCGGTGCCATTATTGTCCTATGCCATTCTCTCAGATTTACCTCCCAATGCCCTGATGTGATTATCTCAGATTGACCTCCCCTGATTTTCTCTCAGATTTACCTTTCATGTTCTCATCTGGCCTCCTTTTGCCCTATTCTCAAATTCACAGATGACATAATTTGATTAGTGAGGCAACTAATGCTTCGGCTGGGAGCAAATTCAGAATAATTAGATATTATCTTTGAAGTTGGATTGTGAATGTTATCCTATATCTACATATTGAGGAAAATATAGTTTGACCCCAGAGGTTAGTATTATCTTTGAAGTTGAATTGTGAATGCTTATCCTATATCTACATATTCTCCTTTGAGGAAAATATAGTTTGACCCCAGATAATACATGTATCACATTGGAGATAGTGGCTGTTTGCAGCACATGTGCATATGTACTCAGTGAAGGGAAAGCTGTTAGTTATTTAATAAGGTAAGTATGTAGGTCTTACAGAGGATTGTGCAGGGGTTGTGGAGAAATGGCAGCCTGCTGTAATTAGAGCAATTATACCGCTTACCATCCTGCCGATAAACTATATATGGTCATGACTTCTGGCAGCTGGCCAAATTTAGAACCCACTCTTATATTTAGCGGCATCCCTGTCAGTTCATAAATTGGGTGGAAGAAGAAAAAAAGGCTGGTGGTAATGTTATATGACAGCTGCCGATATATTCATTATACCAGCAGATATTTAATGTTACACTTTCGTGGTGGGTAAACATCCTAGTTAATGTCAAGCACCTGAAGCAATGTGGTAAGAGTTATGTGCCGGGATAGTGTTCATTCCAAATACCTGCTTTCTACACAAGCTTCGTCTTTATCTTGGTCCATACCACATTCAATATCATCCACACAGGATCTCTGTTTTTGTTCACCACTATTACCAGTACAGAGCTTGTATGCCGGTCAGGACCGAAGCGAGTTTACGGAACTTACTATTGTTTTCGATTGATAGGCTGAACAAGAGAGAAAGGCTGTGATTATTTTGCATTGAATAAAAAATCCGATTCCAACCATTCATTGTTTCAATCAATCGATCGAGTCCCCAACTTTTTGTTTAATCAAGTTCTTGTTCATCACTGTTAATTTCATGCCCAACCCCAAACAACATTTCCTAGTCCTCCATTGAAACTGATAATTTGAATCTGTGAGCGAGTAATGAACATCTAACGCGCTGGAGTGGAAATGCCTTCGATGTTCAAGTGTCCCGGTTTCTCGGATATCTTTCCAGGCAAAGATGGTTACCACTCGCTCCCTCTCATATATCAGAGAAAACATATATCTGCTTAATAGGATTTGATTTGACTGTGTTCGCACAGATTCAAGATAGTCTCTATAAAAGCCTATCAGGCCAGCAAATAAGCTTATGTAGCTAATATGCACACTTCTGCATGGCTGTCAAATTGGTCTGAGGAAGATGGGGAGATTATGCCAATTTTATTAGAATGAATCGTTGTAAAATAAGTCTATCGTGTTTATGATTTCCTGCCCACTATGTCCCAGCATGGATGCACAGTTGCTGTCGGAAGATGCTATTTATTAGGCCTCATTGAGTATACGTGTAGCTAGTCCTCCAGCATCCATCACTGGTACCGTACCCGCTTCTCATTTTGGCTGTAGAATTCTTGTGGCATTTTCACATTAACGTCTTGCTTCACACAAAAAAAAAGAAAATCTGCAAAACATCATCAGCAGAAAGTTTCAAAAATAGCTGCAGGAGCAACTGGTTGGATTTGAGTCAATACGTACATCGCAGTACATGTACATTTGTAAAGGTTTATAACCACAACTCTCAGCTTCAACCATTTCCATTGTTTAGTTCTTGTAACTTTTGTTCTTTGTAATCTCACTTACGTGATTGCCTGCAGACTACATGTAAGTTGTTTTATATCCTTGTGGATGACATGTGCCTTCATTATGAATGTGAAGAACTTTGGGTGTTCCTGAATTTACACTGTTCACAGCATTATTGGGTATTGTCTGGCATTTTGGGGTATTGTCTGGCATTATTGGGTATTTAATGCCGTAAAACTGTCTGTATTGTCGTAAATTTATTCAGGTGAATATTTTCAAAAATTACCTTCACGCGTACATGCATTATGTTAAATACTTCATTTTTATCTACAGATATATATTCTACGTGGTAATTTTACGATGGATCAATTATTTATATTCAGAGAAAACATAGCCTAATATTAGCCTAATTATTATGTCTCTTCAAATTATAAGGTTCATACGGGTCCTGAATTTCCTTGAATTCTGAGAAAATAAACTCCATCTTCTTCGAACACTACACATGTTGCCTTGGCTGAACACAACACATTATTGTCCTCCGCCACGAAGTGGTGGGAGGACTTGGAAATGCTAGCCGTCCGTCCTTCCGTCCGTCCCTCCGTCCGTCCTTCCGTCCGTCCGTCCGTCCTTCGTACCGTCCGTCCGTCCGTCCCACATCTTGTGAACGCGATATCTTGAGAACAATTCGACCAATCGACTTCAAACTTGAGAAGGTGCTTCACGTCAGTTAGACGGCCATTGGTATTGATTTTCACTGAGGTACGTAATCCAAGATGGCCGCCATCGACCATATTGGATTCTGTCCGTCCCACATCTTGTGAACGCGATATCTCAAGAACAATTTGACCGATTGACTTCAAACTTGAGAAGGTGCTTCACATCAGTTAGACGGCCATTGGTATTGATTTTCACTGAAGTACGTAATCCAAGATGGCCGCCATCGACCATATTGGATTCTGTTCGTCCCACATCTTGTGAACGCGATATCTCAAGAACATTTCCACCAATCAACTTCAAGCTTGGAAATGTTCTTCACATCAGTCAGACGGCCATTGGTATTGATTTTCACTGAGGTACGTAATCCAAGATGGCTGCCATTGACCATATTGGATTCCATCCGTCCCAGATCTTGTGAACACGATATCTCGAGAACAATTCAACTAATCGACTTCAAACTTGGGAAGGTTCTTCACATCAGTTAGACGGCCATTGGTATTTATTTTCACTGAGGTACGTAATCCAAGATGGCTGCCATTGACCATATTGGATTCTGTCCATCCCACATCTTGTGAACGCGATATCTCGACAACAGTTTGACCAATCCACTTCAAACTTGAGAATGTGCTTCGCATCAGTTAAACGGCCATTGGTTTTGATTTTCACTGAGATACGTAATCCAAGATGGCTGCCATGGACCATATTGGATTCACTCCGTTCCACATCTTGTTAACACGATATCTCAAAAACAAATCAACCAATCGACTTCAAACTAGGGAAGGTTTTTCACATCAGTTAGACGGCCATTGGTATTGGTTTTCACTGAGGTACATAATCCAAGATGGCTGCCATTGACCATATTGGATTGTGTCCATCCCACATCTTGTGAACGCGATATCTCGAGAACAGTTCGACCAATCGACTTCAAACTTGAGAATGTGCTTCACATCAATTAGACGGCCATTGGTATTGATTTTCACTGAGGTACAAATCCAAGATGGCTGCCATTGACGATATTGGATTCCATCCGTCTCGGATCTTGTGAACGTGATATCTCGACAACAATTTGACCAATCAACTTCAAACTCGAGACGGTGCTTCACATCAGTTAGACAGCGATTGGTATTGATTTTCATTGAGGTAGTATGTAATCCAAGATGGCTGCCATTGACCATCTTGGATTTCACTCACCCATATTGTACCCATCTGTGTTGTGAACGCGATATCTTGATCTATTCCACTCATCGATTTATAAACCTCACCATCCACAAATCCATATACAACTACAGACTTACATTCCAGTGTTACACTACCCATTACTGCTTCCCAAACCTCCTCAAATTGTCTCAACAATTCCAGATGAACGTCTCTTTCCACATACACATATCAACTTTCCAAGTTATATTTAAGGAGATATTGGAAGCGTATATGCTGTATGCTCTCAAACAGGCTACTTGGCGGAGGACCTGCTAGCTACTCAGCTTGTCTGATCAGAATACGGGTTTGGTGATGTCAGCTCTATAAATATTTTCTGTGGTCCAAATAAGGAGAAGTGCAGTGTATGAACTCTTTGAAATTCAAATTTGATTGGCTATTTGAAAGAAATTAACACAATACAACCAACACTTGCCATATGTGGAAATCACACCTAGGCAGACATCAAAGAAAATCCTCGCTGCGCGGTGTTGGCAAGCTCCTTTCTTGATTGGCTATATGACATCATGTGCATTTCCCCGTTGCAACAATTTACTCTATTCGCTAGGTCAAGGTAAATGACGGAACGTTATTGTAGTATTTAACTTGAAATGTGAAGATGAGAAATGCTTGAATTCTGACATTATTTGCAAAGAGTCCTGGAAAAGTTCTTAAATTTTATTGTCCTCTCTCCCCCAAAATATCTGCCACAATTAATTACTGGAATTTCTTTCTAACAAACTGAATTTATTCTTCGATCTAGTCGGATCTGTATGAAACATGATAGTTGAAATACATATTCATTTCATTCTAATGTACATTGTTGAATTTGTTGAATGAAACATGGTAAAAGGTGTTAAAAAATGTTCAGAAAAATTCAATTAAAAGAGCTGGAAAAAGGTTGTATGGACCTGGAAAAGTCCTAGAATTTTGTCTTTCATGAAGGATAGGAACCCTGATTAGGTATGACACCACTATATACATGCAACTGAAATATTGCTGAACATGACGTTATATTTAATTCTCTCTCTCGTTCTTTACAATTACATGCACGATCATCTCTTCAAACAACATGCAATTGTAATCTGAAATTCACCGTAGTGCTAATTACATAAGTGACTTGATGAAAGTTTTGTTTTGATGTGATGATGAGGCTCGTGAAGTCTGGGATATTTTAGTTCTTGGGTTGAGTCTCGGGTCAGGGTCTGTGCTTTGTACATGTGCTGTACAAATCGTATTGCATCAGTAAACAACTTGGATGATGGCAGTCTGATTCATATGATAATAGAATGTGCACCGGTACATGTAGATTTAGCCATACAATGATGTACAGGGATGTAATAAATCCTCTAAAAAATCAACACCCTATTAAAATTCAATCACCCCAGTTTTGTGGAAAATAATTTGACCAGTTCTAATAAATAATCAATTATTTGTGTGATACTAAATGAATTTGTCAACTTATTGTTCAAATAATTTTGATCACCTACAGATTTAATGATGGGAAATTCCAGTTCTTGTGATTAAATTATTAGAGAGAGAGAATTTAGGTTTAATGTCGTGTTCAGCAGTATTTCAGTATATAGCGACAAACAAAATTCTAAGTCTTCAAGTTAATAACTTAGTAATCCAACACATTAAAACATGCACACATTATACAATTATTGCATGTTATAGAGTGGAACATCACGATTTGTCAGCTCGAGACAAGTGATGTACAACGAGCGTGCAGCGCGAGTTGTACATCACTTGTCGAGAGCTGACAAATCGTGATGTCCCACTCTATAACATGCAATAGTTGTTTTATTATACTGAATGTCCTATTTAAATAAAATGGGGACTTTATAATCATGTGAATGGGGATGGTGCGGTGAAATAAGCATATTGTGTTCAACACTGCGCTACCGTTGGCGTTGTTGATTTCAAAACGCTGTGTCAAGATCGACTGTCGATCTCGGTTTGTTTGTCGATTCAATCTCATAATTTGGATGAGTAACATTCTCGTTGATCTTGCGTACCTTTCAAAAGATGCCAAATTTACTTCAGTCAATTACCAAATCACATTCACTAATTTCTATCACCAACGGGCCGACGTATACACATCAGGTTGACGAAGATACACATCAATCTTCGTTTCGGGGAATATGTTGGCGCGCGCACTGTGGGAGCCAACTCTTGGTCCTTCAGATGTTGCTGTGGAATAATTTGTCATGTTCAACGCTGTGCCGTGGTACATGACATTTATTCAACGGTAAGGCAAGATATGACTGTATCATCACTGAACATCACGATTTGTAGAATGACACGTGACAGGGTGTCAACCAATGAAAACATTACAAATTTACATGAGGTATGATAATAAAACTTACGCAACAAACCGATTTCTCTCAAATAACCTATACAGTCTCCCAACTGAAAAGATCTTCTAAAGTGACTGCTCGATAAAAGGAATCTCTTACAATCTTAAAACTATACAGTCAATAAGAATATGTTTCACTGTGAGATCTTCGTGGCATGGAATATACCTTGGGACTGGCTCTTTTTTTTGTAAATGTTCGTGAGTTAGAGCATTTACTGACTGATATAGGCCTACAATTGGCTTTCACCAATATGACCCCTTCCCCAATTTGGGCACCGGTTGGGCAATGGCGCCAAAATAGAATATCCTTGGAGAAAATGTGTAAGTATCAATTCCCTGACATATACTGGGTGACATTACCCAGCTTCAGCTTCTGACATTTAGCCCCAATATTAGAGTTTCCAACTGGTCAAAGGATGATTATTTGCCCTTGGCTATTCTTGTTGGCACCAGCTTTCTGGCAAATTATACTGATAATCATTTCAGCAGCCTCAAAACCTTCGGGCATCATTTATGATTCAACAAAAGTGACATCAATATGGCACTGTGACCAGCTGGAAATCTCTTTTATTGAGCAAAGTGAAAAAAGTTACCAGCTTGGACCAATTCGGAAGACATTCAGTGACATAATCCAGAGACCGATCTAGGCAGAGATAGATGTAGTTAGTACATTTCCTGGATACACAAATGCACAGACTGGTGGACTGATGACATTAGGCTGTATTAAATAACATAGTTCATTTGAGGTTGATATGATGTGAGGATTGTATGGGATTAGCTGTCATTCTGGTACTCATATCAATCCTGTTATGAGAACTGATCTATGTTTGGGCTTTGAGCCAGGTTCTATCATTGTGATCATACTAGCTGCAGGTTAGGGTGTTCAGATCTCAGATAATAACATATGGCTTTGATTATACAAGTAAATTCTGCATGGCCCAGTGTATTTGCAGATCTATGTGGTTATGTCATATGTTCAGTTATATCTGATGATATTTGGGGCAAGGGTTAAACTTAGATTGTGCTGAACTAATGCAGATCTACTACAGCTGATCACTGTAAATAATTGCGGATTATAATATAGCGAACCTCTTAGATAAAAAAAGAAAATTATATATTGGGATTTACAACATTGGAAATCTCTGTGTTTACGCCATCCATGGGTAATGACATGTTCATTCACAGCATCAGTAACTTAACTTTTTAAGGTTGTTGATGCTAATATCACCACCCATTGGACAGGGTTGTTTCAAAGTAGAATTTGGTCATTTTGAACAGTTCACATGAATATAAAATGCATTTCACTGGCCGGTCGAGCTGTTAGCTTACATTCGCTGCAAGTGAGGCAGAATTATCGAACAAGTTTGATATTTATAATTTTTCCCCCAGCCTCGCAAGGCGAAAACTTGAGGCCGTTAGTGCAGGGGATCGCTCTCGTGTGCGCCAGGCCTTAGGATGAGAGTATCATGAGTTATGGCTGCAGCAATATACATCTAGTTGCCAACCACTACATCAGGCCGACTCTTCAATCATGCACAGTAGAAATGTGTCCACTTTGGTACACAGGTTCCTTACCTTGCTTGTGGTTACATTTATGGTCAGTCTGTTCTAGACTTGTATTACAAGAGTTGTAACTTGCGATACATTTTATATGACCGCCAAAAAGGTGGACATTTTATATGATGGCAATTTCTGTCTGTCTGTACATCCGTTTGTGTCTAGTCTAAATCTGACAGTTTTCTATCCACAGTTGCAATTTTTTGCGAGTGGAGACCGAGGTCAAAGGTCACTGTAGCCTAAGAATGAGGAATTCATTGTAAATTGCAAATTACATGTAGGAGGAAAAGATGTCAGGTACCTAAATGGAGGTAAAGGTCAAGGTCACTGCTACCTCAAAATCAGGAACTCAGTAAAATCACAATTTTGTATGATAATGAATACATTAGTGGGAGACAATGCAGTCTGTGATCTAGTGGACACATTAGGGGGAGACAGTGCATTGTGTGGGTATATATTGAAGCCAATTTTGGCTCTTGTTGTATGAACACTGCATGAAAAGTTGTCCAGCCAGGGGCCTGCATGTAATTGCATACTAGTTCTGACCAGCAGCTGCACTGGTGATCACTTATTCTGGTTACTTAAGAAAGATTGATTTATGAGAAGAGAGATTACATGTAAGAGGGAGTATAGTATAGTAGAATAGAGGAGAGAGAGAGATATATAAATATGGGATATGTTGAACTTGATATGGATGAGAGCAGTCTGGAAGCATCTGGTTATTCTACTGAAGTGGGGAGTTTGCTGGACTGTTCACTGACTGACCATCTGTTAGTGGTTGTCCACTCCAACAGGATGAGAACAACACTCACATGTGTACTGAAGAGGAATGAAGGAAGAAGTAGTAAATATTCTAATATTATTGTACCTCTCAACTTGTCTACTCAGAACTATTCTCACAGATTTACATGTACAGTAAACAACTACATGTACTACTGTTTTACAGACTTGTTGGTGACTGTCCCGGTATACATCAGATATTTACGCCACGTCCAAATAATGTTTTTCTCAATTTTTTTTTATATCCAGATATACCAGATGCCGGCAATAAATGTCAATATTCAGAGGTATATTTTTTCCCCCAGGTTTGCTCGACATTCTTCGCAACGATCAGAATGGAAAGTTGTGATTCAATCTGAGTTTTCCAATAAAAATAACCTGCACCCTCCTTCATCACTTTTTTATTTAAAAAGGGATGATAAACAATATCTTTCTTCAGTGGGCCATATAAAATTTATTTTATTTTATTACCCACCTACATCTTCATATCCTGTCTTTACAAGCAATGTGATATTATGAACAACAAACTTTTTTTTCTTCAACATTGAACAGTAACTCACTTGATCCAAAGAATATTTGTACTGTTGGGGAAGAGTCTGTGTACTTTTAACCAGTGCTTGCACACTGATTCTCAACATTGCCACTATGGTCTACCTTTGAAGTGAGCAGTGATTTCTAGTGTGAGCCCTAATTCAGTGGTAAACTGTTTACAGTATCATGTCTTCTGGGACTAGTACTGTATCTGCCATTGTCAGTCTGTCCACTTTCCCAGCCCATCTCTCTTGTGAAGATATTGGAATGGTCTGTAATCATGTGATATTAGTTATACAGCAAAGGCTATGTTCCACAGAAGACATCAGGCTCAGTAAACATAGGAGTCCAGGTCTGCAGACCAAACAGTCAATGTGTATAGTGGAGCACTATCAGCTGGACATGAACTGAGACCATTGATTTACTGTAATATTAAACCACAGCCATGATGAATGCCTGCATGGTTATAGCTTCCTCCTCTATTGCAATAATACTACTCAATTTGATTGAATCGAACCAATTCATCAGAGCTTGCTTTTTGCCCAAGCAGTTCCCATGATTGTTATGATCTAGAAGGAGTGGAAAAGATGAGAGATGCCATGCTATGATCAAATTCAATATTATTATTAATGTACAAATTGAATTAGTTGTCTTAAGTGGGGCTCAGAACTGTGTTGAGTGGATGTCTGTGAAATTTGCATATTCATTTCAGCACTCTCAATACAGGTAATCCGACTCGGCATAAATATTGTGGTACTGAAAGAAAAAACACTTTGAACACCATATTCAAACTTGCTGAGGTGAACTGCAGGTATATTTGAAAACTAGACATTTGGTTAGCCTGTAGCATAGCTGCGAAAGCTCAGTATGGTTGCCACAAAGATGTCTGTCCCAATTTCAGGACAGGTTAACTGAACTAAGTCCTGCATCCCATTCCCCTCCCCCAATCTAAAATAACCTACAATAAACCCCTGGGGATTGAGCTCCACCCCACTCACCTACCTCCTAAATTAAACCTCGTCCCACCCCGAACCCTCATATATATATATATAAAGAGCTGACATGCTCCAATTATTGAACCCCTTCACTCCCCCGGGGACTGTATCTCCAAACCTCATATATTCCAGGAGTTTACATCATGCTTCAATTAGTGAATCTATTTACATGTATACTCCCCACTGCCCAGGGCCGGAGTCCCTCAGAGGTCTCTGTTTCCTATACTAAGCCTTGCTCCACTCCCAACATATTCCAACACTAAAAATTTTCCTGATTCCATACCCTGAAAGAGCTTATCCTGCCGCATCATTAATTCATCTATTTCACACATCTCAACTACTTTGAAATTTTACATCATAAGAATATCAGAATATGCAAGTCTGTTGATGACCTGATTGTACATGTATTTATCGACAAAACTGTTGACACTATTGAACAAGCGGATTATGAAGTTGAATTGAATTCTTGTTCACTGATGCGATGCTCTGGAGGGCTCAATCCACAGGCAGCACCACAGGTTTAAATCAGTCTTTCTAATTGCTTAATAATGTGAAAATGAGCAGTAGCAGTGCTAATCAATATGAACTTCTGTATAATTTTAGGGTATGATAGATTATATTTTGAAATTAAGTATTAAGCTGGTAACACCCAACCACAGTTATCCCCACCATGACCATTATGTCTTCATTATCAATAGTATAAAAACAGTTGCATCACACACCAGTTTTATCAAACTTACAGAACTGGAGATAAACACGATAAAATACAACTAAAAGCATGTACTCTTTGTATTTTATCTTAGTGTCAACTTTTATGCTTAGTGCCAATTGTATTCACTTATAAATGGTGTATCACGTTGGGCACACCGGTGCTCGTTAGATCACCGAAATTAAGCAACGTTGAGCTCGGTCAATACTTCGATGGGTGACCTGGTGCTTTGTACTGACTGGGCTGATCAGTGTCCAAGAACTGTGGACACTCGTGTTCTGGCACATGTAGGCACCGTCGTGATATGACTGAAAAAATGTTGAAAATGACGTTAAATCATACTCACTCAATTATAAGTGAACATTTATTTTATTTCTGGTAATTCTTTGATACAACAAATAAAAACAAAATGTGGAAAAATTTCATTACTGTACTGAAGATCAAAACATACAATGTTCATCAATTCCATTTGAGATGGTATAAATCACATCGTGAAATCTCTCCAATAAGCATGGTCACATTAAACTCTGTTCAATGAAATTAAAATGTTTAAGTTTTTAACCCAAGCCGGTCTAAATTATTTTTGTCAGTCCTTCCTCCCACTTTTGATTAAACTTCCTTGTTACAAAAATGGGCTCCATAATAGATACATGTAGATGCCTAGATGAGGACTGTCCTTTGTCTGCCTATGGATGTTCCCTGGAGAGGTGAGCTAACAAAGAACATTAATTATCCTCATGGACAGGTCTTTAATCTATATTCCAGGGCTAACAAAGAACATCATCCTCATGGATAGGTCATTTATCTATATTCCAGGTGAATTCCATATATTTTGTCAGGGTTAGGTTTTAGTCATGTATAATTCCCTGCATGGATGTTTTGGCAGTGGCAATTTTTGTCGTAAACCTTAAGTGCTAATAGTATATGTTCATTTTGGAAGAGGCACGAGTCATGGAAATACATGTATTGTTCTTTAATCAGACTCTTTCGTCCCGTTTCCCTGACAACTGATCACTTTGTCAGGAAGCGTGTCCCTCGCCATCTCATGGGACATGTGTATTCTTTGTGTCTGTACCTGAGAGGGTGTATGCTCTACTCCCTATTGATACAAATTGCCTGCTGATGTTCTGTGTTAATAATATTCAGATGGACCTTTTGTTCGTGTGGCTGTAAACCATGCAGAGCCCAGACAGTAGATACATGCACCTTCAGACCTATTTCTGTAATATTTTCCCTTGTATTTCCTCCCAGTTACAAGGAACATGGAGTTACTGTTAGATTTGTCACATAATTGTTCAGTGATAATGTGAGTGAATGTGACTTGGCTTTGTTATGGCTATTGAAGCTGTATTGTAAAGGTGTAGTGGTCCAGGCAGGGATATTACAGGCCCTGCTGTATTAACTGTAGTCTGGTGACAAAGGAGCCCCCGTACGTCCGTCCGTCTGTCCGTCAACTTACCTGAGGACAAGGGCTGACGACCAAGGTAGGCAGCACCGAGAATATCTCCAGTACACGCCTGCCTGTCTGCTTGGGGGAGCAGGACAGTTTATTGACTGGGTATAGCCTGCCTCCTGTACCAGCTTTTGTTGGACTGTCATGTTGTGGGGCTATCATTGAGCTAGAGTGAGTCAGCCCTGGACTGTCAAAGTAGCCAGGAGCCAGGCTGGGGTAGAATGGGGGTACAGATCCACGGAGAACAGCGAAAGAATACAGGGAAAAAGTCTCGCCCTGCCAGTGATTGTATCAGGTAGGATAAACACTAATACTCTCCATATAAATGGACTCGAAATTTTTTTCGGTTTTCCGATAGATACTGTATTCATATACAAATCAACCATCTGCTGTGCGTGGTCTTTGTGTACTATTCCTTTGTCGATGTTGTTATCATTACTACATGATTTAGATGTACATACATGTATGTGGGACATAAAAGTACAATCATTCACGTATTTACCGATGAATTAGTTAAGGATGTAGTGATATCAGTGCAGATCACTGACTGACAGGAGACAAAATGTAGAACATGACTATCGTTTACCTGCAAAGGTAATACAAATGGACTATTGTGTGCTTTAGATGTCCTCCAACACTGGAATGCTGCTGAACTAAGAAAGTGTTACATATTGTAATAGTATATTTATGACTAATCCTAAATTTGATTGTATAAAAGGTACATTGTTCTATTCTGACCGATGAACATGCGAGTACATGTACATGTATATTGTCATTGTGACATGAGCAATATCTTCATGGTTCAGATGATTTTCAGGAAGTTTTTTAAACATAATTTTTTTTATAAAGGTATATTGCTACTAATATAATTATTGCCATAGTCTCCTATATTTAGATCAATTGTGTCTGTTTACTTGTGTGTGTCGATGTGAATTGATTAATTATAAGAATGATATTTAGAAATTCATACTTCAGGTGATTTGTTCTCAATTTTTAATATCACTTCAGATGTAAGCGTGTTCGCAATCAAGATAATAACCGTGTCAATATTTCATATCAAAATTCCTTGGAAATGCCGGTGTTGCTATTGTTTTAACCTGAACTATATAAGACATATTGTACTACAGTACTAGACCTTTATTTCAAGGAGTTGTATCACTGTTTCCTGTTTCTCTAGAATTTGTTTCACCGAAGGTTTTGTTCACATATTAACGAGAACAGGACTCAAATTCCTAGATCACGATTATTTAGGATCATATCATATCATTAGTCGACACAAATAGACTTCTTGATATACTGCCATATTAATTGAATGTGTAACCGCAAATCTCATTTGGAACGAATTTTCAGCGAATTCTCGGCAAATCATGTTCTGTAATTGCCAGTATAATCTAATAATGATGACTGCAGGTCATTGTCGAGCTGTCATTGATCTGACATCACAAGTTAGTTTGGCAGCCCTATTTTCATTTCATTTATACTAATACCATTTTGCAAATACATTTATGCAATATTTGTGTGGCACAGAATGGGTTAATTTGAAATTGCTGTTAATTGCTTTTTTTTTTATTTGATAAGCCTAAATCTGAACATATATAATGGATTTTTGACCAAAAAAAAGTTTTGAAACTCTCTTAACATGAAAAATGTTTGTCAAATGCATATAAATAAATATGCTGCAGAACCGAGCAAAGAATATCGCAGACAACACCTACTGGTAGATGTATACAGTTTCACGATAAAATGCTTTGAGAGCATTTAGCATTCGAAAAGCAATGACATGATGAATACCCATCTTCCATACTGCCTCCATATGCAAAGGATTTCAAATTAGAAAGAAAACTTGTGCCAATGTGTGTTATTGTTCTAATCTTTGTTTGCTTAACGTAACTAGTCACCTACACAGTCGTGACAGATACTGACATGCCTGGTGCATTTTCAACATGGAGAGTTTGGGAATTCCCCCAAAGTGTCATATTCGCATTCTCCTTTCCGAGTGGGAAAATGACACTCGCCAAGACAGAGAGCATGACATTCAAGAACTTTGGTTTTCTAAATCATCAAACCCAAATTCATAGAAAAGTCTATCAAATTTCATATTGTTTTCAAGTTGTATGGGGGGATTTGGCTTAATGTCACACTCAAGTTTGTTTCACTCATATGGTGACAGTCAGTTTGGTTGATGGAGGAAGCCGGAGAACCCGGAGAGAACCACCGCCCTTCGGCAAGTAACTGACAAACTTTCACACATGGACCAGCTGGGCTCGAACCCGTGCCGGTTCAGCGGTGTGAGGCTATAGCGGTCACCAGCGAAGCGCCTTAGACCACTCGGCCACCGAGGGCCCCTCGGGTTGTGGGGAAGCGTGAAGATACAGTTTATGCTTACAATGTTTTTACAAGGATTAAGCAAGTTGTATGAAGCCTGACATGTGACCCTTACTGGGCCTTAGTCCTTTTGGGCTGGAAAGATGTAAATTCATCTTGGGGCATTGAGCCAATGCCAGTGTCCGGCTACTCGCCTGTACAAGTTGTTGTTTTAGTATATATCTCAATGACCCTGTGTGATGAAGCAGTCAACTATAGGAATTAGAAGAATATTGCTCATATGGATGATATTCATTCAGAAGTGCATTGCTGTGATGTTTTCATTGTTGTGACAATCCTGAAAATAAGCACCTGGAATTTGTAATAAACCCCCTGTAAAACAGAATGAGATATTCCCTCTTCATATACAGATATCATGGGTTAGGCAATCATGGTATGTACCATATCCTATGATGGGGGTGATAGGTTAATGCCTTGTGCCTTATTTTCAGTCTTGCTGTGATTTATTATATTCATTCTAATCTCTCTGTCTTTGGAATATATGGCTAAAGTGTACAGGTAGACAACTGGTTGATAGGCATAATAATGTGGTGGTAATAGTTAATGGGCATGGTTCCATTCCTGCTCCAGTCTGGGTTTATGCATGTGGTAGTATTCTGATCGGCAGGAGGTCTCAACATGTCTATAGCTGGAGTTCTGAAATATGTCCATGGTGTAACAGTGCTGGGGAAGTGATAAACATGGCTATGCTTGGAATTTCTATTACTTAGACAGCTTGGCTTGGCTCTAGTTTAAGAACTTATATTGTCATAGGAATGTGAAGTGGGTGATGAGGAAAGAATTGTGTTTTTAGGGATCTATGCAGATGCAGATCCCGTTAGGGATCGGGATCTATGCAGAGATCCCTCATAAAGTCTTCTTGAATTTGGCCTAGGCTGCCCAGTAGGGTCGTCCGAAGTACTCCCCTGTCCAACATCCGCTGAAGAATGTAATCAATTCGTTCAAGTTTCTTTCAAGTTTTTTTTAACCAAATGGCCCAAGTACTAATTTAAATTGTGTCGGTGGCTTGTTTTGAACTTTATTTCGATGTTTTGTGTTATTTATGATCATATCATACGTTTGGCAGATTAATGCGCATATGAGGCTATACTTAAAAATATATTTGTTGGGCGTATTATACATCTATCCCTGTAGCAATTTCACGTGGGTAGTGGAGACTATAGCCGCTGTTCGTTATTTCTACAGAGTTGTTTTGTGTAAAATTTACCTTAAATTCTTGGAGAAGACTTGGAGTAGTCTACGAACGTGAAAATCATGGTTTTTCTCATCAGTAAACTTTGTCAAAGTTGTCGAAACGAATACCATTTTGAGCACTGACACAATTTCCGGGGGCTCGACCCTAGCATGGCATGGTGGTTGGTTGATGGTCTCGTATGTTAATGTAAGATTTCCAAACCCAACCTCATAACTAGGCGCCTACTTGCTGAAGTGTCTGTAACATTCGTGCAACTGTCTCGGGTGTAAGGTTTGTGTTTCAAGGGACATGTGAATGTGGTTCAAATTGAATACCAAACTGCCAACAGTGGTTTGAAGAACTTGCGTATCAGCCCAGTGAGTAGGTTGGCTTAACACGTGCACGACTGCCCATCGTTCAATCAGAAATAAACGTGGGAATGTGAGGCGCGTGATATCGCAGACTGGCCAGTGCTGCCGGGGCGAGTGCATGTGTGCACTTTTCCTATCATTTTGTCCACATGTGTATCTCGTTTCACTCTCGTTCGATCTCACTCTGGGTTATGAAGACCCCAATTTTCAACACTTGATTTGCGCATGATTCACTTAAAGGCTAAACTGATGGATAAATAAAACAAACTTCACTGACACATGCTTCAGTGACACGATTTGATGAGATCGACTGTACATCTCTGGCAACATCTCCAATTCCAAAGCTATGCGAAGCTATGTCCTGTCGAAAACGAAACCAGAACAAGTTCAACGATTCCTAATTTTTATTTCGGAGAACACAGGCAGTATTTTAATCCAAAGAGAATTGTGCCTTGCTTACACGGGCAGTTAACATGGACGTTGCGCTTACCGTTTGTCCGCAGATTTGACCGTAACTGTGTTTGACTTGAAAAGTACGGAACAGGTTGCGCCTATAGGCTACTCAGGGAACACAATGGACTTGAAAATTAATGCAAACACCAAAGATTAGCAAAGCATATGGTGAACTTTGACGAATAAAACCAAAAATGGCATATTGCAACAACAACACATATGACACATATTGGCATCTTGAATAATCTTCTGGGATTGGAGCCACGGCATCATTATTTTATTTATTTTTTTTTTTTAATTAAGGGAGTAGATCATGATTATTTCCATGTAATTATGGGGCAATGACAATGTCATTTATGGAGTTCTTCAAAACAGGCTGAATTTCATACAAAAGTTGGCTAGACACCTCAAAATAGGATAAAAATAAAGCATCGATATCTGCCACAACAATTCAAACCATTTATGTGTATAGCTGTTCCAAAATGAGTGAGTGAGTGAGTGAATAGAATTTAACGTCACTTTCAACAATATTTCAGCTATATCACGACGAAGCAACTAAGCACCACCCAAAACATAAAACATCGAGGACAGCGCACAAGACACAGACAGGCCACTAATACATGGTGCAATAAAGACAAGTGATATTACAGTGCTAGACATCACATTGTTCCTGTTGCTTCTCAGCAAAATGCATTGAAGCAACAGGAACTTGAACCCATCCAACCACCCGCTCCAAAGTGAGTAGGACTGGAGCCTACTATGGAAAAAAAATTGGGCCTTTCAGATTCAGTGGGTGGATAGCGAAGGGGTCTCCATGGACAGGAGATTATGCATGTGGTATTCTCATGAATAAATCCGTATTCACTTCCAACAAAAGGCTACCTTATCAATACCTTACGGTAGATATGAACCTCCAGGAATATTTCCCATCTCCACCTCCAATCCCCCCTCCCCCATTCGACATCAGGCCAAAAAGACCTTATCCAGTTTCCGTTTAAAAATTATTTTCAATCCATTCATTCTTGTTCTCAACTTATTTCGTCTCACCGACTTCACTGTCAACCCCTTGAAAATATGTAAATGAACTTTACACAAAAGCATCATGGCCACCATGGGATGCATGGCTCATCAGAGACAGGCACGGCGGAACAGGGGGGGGGGGGCCGGGGCGGCCATGGCCCCCCCAATATTTTCAGCCAAAAAAAAAACGACAAAAAAGAAAGTTAAGAAAAAAAAGCAGAGACAGATAAAAAAAACAATGATAAAGTGAAAAACCTATATCTGTATTGAATGCAGATTTTACTTTCCAATAAGCATGAGGAGCATCCTTGCTCCTTCCATCATCCCAATTAAGTCATGGTTCATCTGCCAAATCCAAGCCATGAAGGACAGCTTGTGCACCGCAACAAATATCAGTCACTTCAGTCGGAAATATGCGTGAGCTTCTGACCTCTCCGAACAAGCCCGTATTTGAACGAATTAAGCGCCAGGCAATGTCTCCATCTGGTTACTTTCAGACCCTCTATCTGAACTTATGTGAGAAAGCTGTTTCAATCTTTATGGGATGCTGTTAATAATAACGAATTTCACGAGTTAAAAAATATTGTAGGCTATACTCATCTGAACAGCCAGAAACGTTTCGATCAAGCCATGATCAGGCGATGTAGAATCGGCCATACACAATTAGCTCACGAACATTTACTACAAAAAGAGCCAGTCCCAAGGTACATTCCATGCCACGAAGATCTGACAGCGAAGTATATTCTTATCGACTGTATAGATTTTAAGATTGTAAGAGATTCTTTTTACCGATCGACTACTTTGGAAGATCTTTTTGGTCGGGTGAGGGAGGACTGTATCTTAGGTATTTGAGAGAAATCGGTTTGTTGCATAAGTTTTAATGTGTGTGTGTTTTAATGTGTCGGATTACTAAGTTATTAATTTGAATACTTAGCATTTTGTCTGATTAATTCTCACTCTCTCTCTCTCTCTCTTGCTTTGAAGTCAGATTTTTATAGGCTATCCGAGAAATTTTTTCTTTTAAGAAACGCCCTCATGTTGTTTTCTCTCGAACTTCAAAGAGTTTGTCTTTTGGCTTCTTCTCTACATAAACTGGGCATTCATCTAATTATACCGGATCCCACAAAGGTAGTGTATTGCCCTAAAACAAAGTCTGTTCATTGGTTGATATTTTAAACGGACAGTTTCATTAATAACTGTACAGCCCTAATCTGTGTCTAGTACGGAGATAGGAGTATACAGAACTGCATTATGGAGGATGGCTCATAATTTGACCTGTGTTCGACTTCCAAGTAGAACACATCTGTGTTGGTGACATGATCAAAGCTTAATGAACCTTTCAATTTAAATGATATATATTTAATATTTAAATTATTTCTACTCCGAACATCCTCATTTTCTGGACGAGAAATATTTTTTAAAAAATGTTACGAGAAACAACAAAACAGGCAAAACAAATAGAGTTTATACATGTGAAGATTTCTTGTTTTATTACTCGGAAATACGCTAGAATGCGTCTCCGGCCATCTAAAACCCCTAGAGCTGCCGGGGCCTGGGCGGCCCCTGGACCCTCGCCTATTTGTGCTGTGATAGTGGCCCCCCCCAATCACCAATTGCTTCCGCCGTGCCTGAGAGAGATTGCCATTTTCAAAATCATATTCTTGATAAATGACACGGGTTATCAGTTTAGAAATGATCGTGATCTACGCCCTTAAGGGTCGGTTAGAATTGTAGTGTGACATTGTTGTTTTTGTAAGAAATTGTATCACTTTTCAAAATTGAAAATAGTAAATCAGATCAAGCTCAAACTTCGCAAACATGTAATTGAGTATTAGTAGATGAAATATTGATGCCAACCCGGTGTCAACTTCAATCTGTTTGAGAAATTTTCAAAAGTTTTGAAATCAGAGAAAAAAGCACTTCACAAATGTTTAACATTTTTATGCCCCCCCCCCCCCTCTCTAATTAGAGCATACGTAGAGGGGGGGAGGGGGGCATATAGCGATCGCTTTGTCCGTCTGTCCGGACGAATTTCTCTTCCGCGCAATATCTTGGTTAATATTTGATCGACAGGATTGAAACTTGCATGAAATGTGGCCAGTGCCTCGTAGTTGTGCAGTGTAAAGTTTTTCCGAGTTTCTTTTTTTTTTAAAGAGCTATGGCCCTTTATTCCTGAAATCTCCGTGAATTGGGACTTGTCCGAGCTGGATCTTGGTTAATATTGTATGGACAATTATAAAGTTTGCATGATATGTGGGCAGTGCTTTGTAGTTGTGCAGCATGAAGTTTCTCCGTGTTTCACGTATGTTTCAGGAGTTATGGCCCTTTTGTTCTTGAAATGTTTGTTAATTGGGACCTGTTTGGGCTGGATCTCGGTTAATATTATATGGACATTTATGAAATTTGCATGATAACTACCCAATAGTTATGCAGCATGAAGTTTCTCTGCATTTCAGTTATATTTTCAAGAGTTATGACCCTTGGTTCCTCAAACCTGACTGACTGGGAAATATATTTGTCCACGTTGGATCTCTGTTAATACAGAACAGAACAATGGCCGGGCAGTGTTGGACTTACTAAAGCGGAATGGGGGGCATACAATTAAGCAATCAGAGGTTATTTCCTGCGTGTATTATTCAAATATTGACCGGTTAATTGCACCAGGGCAACCCAAATTAAGTGTTAAGTTTGATGTTCCTGTGTTTTATTTCCGAGATACTGGATCTTTTTTAGCATGACACCAACCCGTGTCTACAGCAACGACGTTGTAATGCATGCAGTGGACCCTTAAATTTATGAAAAAATATCATATTGCAGCGCCGTGCAACCAGTCTTGGCCGAAAATTGGGCCACCTCCAAGATTCAAGATCAGCGTGTACTCGCCAGTGCAATACAGCCAAGTCAGCCGGTTGATGTATTTGAATAAAATACCCAGAATAATAGATCCCTTTATAAGCCCATGGGCCTAGTTATTACATAAACACCATTACCAAACTTGTCCATATTGTGTTTGTTGCTTAGACACCATTGGAAAACATGCCCAAATTGTGTTTGTTACATAAGTACCATTAAAAACATGCCCAAATTGTGTTTGTTACATAAACACCATTACCAAACATGCCGATATTGTGTTTGTTATATAAACACCATTACCAAACATGCCCAAATTGTGTGTGTTACATGAACACCATTAAAAAACATGCCCAAATTGTTTGTTACATTAACACCATTACCAAACATGCCCATATTGTGTTTGTTATTTCAACACCATTACCAAACATGCCCAAATTGTGTTTGTTACATGTACATAAACACCATTTACAAGCATGCCCAAATTGTGTTTGTTACATAAACATCAATAAAAAGCATGCTCAAATTGTGTGTGTTACATAAACACTATTACCAAACATGCCCTTATTCGAGGGGTTTGGGGTTCAAAGTTCACAAAATATTAGCTGTTTTATCAGATTTATAACCCCAAATATGTGCTAGTCAACAAGTTCATGAATGTAGTTCTACATACAGTAAAATCTATATTTATGAATTTTTCCAGCATAAATGTATTTCAAGAAAACAAAATTAGTTATTTCAGTTTTACATATACGAGTGCTCATTCACCCCCATGGCCCATTCACCCCATGGGTTCATTCACCCCCGTGGGTTAGTTTATAGGGATAGGGAGATTGCGTGCCCTTTCTATGCTGCTCATCGCGCATTACTCATCGCGCATGCGCAGTCGACCCATTCTACTGTAGGGTGCAAGCCTGGCCCATGGAATCTCAGGTAGCGAAAACCCCAGGCCTCTCACCCCACCCTATCCCGCGCCACACATATAGGGATAGGGAGATCGCGTGCCTTTTCTATACTACTCATCGCGCATTACTCATCGCATATGTGCAGTCGACCCATTTCTCACATAGGACATCCAATAGACTGAGGAGGGTCAAGGAGGAGTTGATGCAACATGTAACTTGTATGTTCCTGTAAATGTGCAAATAGAAACCCTAATAAATGGCCAAACAGATAGAGGAGTAGTGAGTAGACATCAGTCTTCTGGTCAAGTGGTCTGAGTGGGGTGAATGCCAGTACTAGGACTTAGTGCATTGTCTGTGCTTCAGTTGTACTATATTTATGTTCCGCAACTTCAAATATTATCATCAATACCTAACAAACTTGAGACGGAAGCACTTAACATCTGACTGATAAAATAGGGAAACCAGTTAAATGATTGTTTTACAGTTCTTATCCAGAGTAATTTAGTTTATCCTTTTCCAGCTCACTGGATCAACGCTACCTACGTCAAATACAAGTATGTGAGGAGTCTGGACCTACAGGTACTAGAACTATACAAATATGTCCCATTGAAAATATGTTTCTCCTAGGTAATTCAGAGGGCTTTTCGAGAAGAATCTACTTGCACATTCTGGAGTCGATGGGGGGGATTGTGGAGAGGGACAAAAAGAAATCCAGCATCCCCTATATCCCCATAGATGGTATAAATATGAATTTAGCCACCTCCCATAGGAATGAATATTAAACCCCATTCACCCTATGTCTATATTAGTGGAACAACCCCTAGCACTAGACTAGTGTAGCTACTTGGGAGGTGTCAAAAGTCTGAACATTCTGTTTCGAACTAAGCATATCCAGTGAAGCTGCTCTGAATCCCTCAGTTGTCTGTGTGCATTTGCATTCTGGAACAGTTGAACTGCCATATTCCAACGACTTCCATATATATGTTTCTGGACTCTGCCGCTACACAAATATACATATATTAATCCCCTGGCAAACTCTGAACTGTTGTTCTGGCAGTAATATGGTTATAGGGATGGATGTCAGACAGTGCTAGAATCCCTCTTCATGCAAACTGTAAGTTCCATAAATGCTGGCCCAGACATGTTACTATCTGAACTGTAGTTCCTTCTCTCAGAAATGAGTTCTGTATTGTACCGGTTGACACCCTCCCTTATGCAGTGCTTCGGGGGTATTGTTATAGGCCCTGGCAGATGCTAATCTGTATTCCTAGTGGATTTGACGCTCTCTTTCAGACTGTTCAGACCTGTATCATTTTGCCAAAATGTTGCTCGCCAGATTAAATTGTGCACCATCCATGTCGGAATGTTATATGTCATATACCAAATTGTCGACTGCTGAAATGTTATGGATTCACATATATATGCACACGTGCAGCAAAATTTGAAATTCTACCGCTGCAAAACTTCTCACCAAACTTGCACCTTACACTAGTTTTGCTGAAGTAAAATGCTTTGAAGAGCACTGACCACAGCATTGATAATTGGCATGGCAAATTTCCAGGACTGCATATGTTGACCATAATGTGAGTAGGATACCGGTATTGTTATTAAATATTTGACCTGGGTATTGCGTAGATTTATTTTGACAGCATCCATCACAGCTACATATGTTGCTAAAAGCTAATCTTGGATTGGACTGGATTGGATTTATTTGAGAAAACTATGTAAAAATCTCAGAACTTCCAAAGGTCTTTACATCAGATGACCTCATAGATTCTCCTAAGTGACCCCCCTCCCCCCAAACTTTTACCTTTTCAAAGTCAGGCTGACCCTTGCAGACATCTAGTCATTGGCCTGATGCCATTGTCTAGGTTATTAATGGAACCTACTTCCTGTGAACAAGTCATTCACAAGTCATTCAGTAATGGCTCATGTTGGCAAGAACTCTCTCAGCCTGCAGAGTTGATGAAGTCTGTTGAGGAAGCTATTGGTATATTCCAGAGGAAGGGACTCCATATGGAATGGTCTCCTGATGGGCTGTACTGGTCACTCTTGACCAGCTGACCTCTATTGTTGTGGGGGATTGTTCTGGGTCCTGCCTCCTGACCCATGTGGCTGAAATCACCATCATCTTGGGGTATTCTGTATAGATGACTTGACTAGAAGCTAAGTTATAAATCAGGCCAGATTTGTTCATTTGTTGTTTTATGAAATATAATGGTGAGATTCCAGACAGGAGGAAGGAATGAAAATAAAAGATGTGACCCGCTATCTAGCCTCACTCTCAAAGAATGACATTACTCATACAAGGATTGTTAGGTTTGGATGCTTCTTTGGTGAGCCATCAGTGTATCATTTCAGATAAAATCTCATAATTTGTGTGATTCACAACTTCAACACTATTTTTCAAAATATCTCAAAATATGTATGGAATTTTTTTTTGAAATTTGACTTTTACTTTTTAAATTTTGGAAAAAAAATGGAGCCTAATTGTTTGGGGTCAGAGATTCCGTGGGTCAAAAAATAAAAATAAATCCGCAGATGCAGTCATTGGGTCTTGTGATCTCTTTTGTTTGAATGTTATACAGTTTCATCATCATAGTCTACAATACTGCATCATTACACATGTACAGTACATGTATATGCTGACCTATGATACCACAGGTTTATACTGAGTGTGACATGTACATGTATGCACTTTGATGTGCCTATAACTGTATTTGATGTTTATAATGGTAATGTTGGAGTAATGGATGGTTGTGCCTGTATGTAATATGGCATGATTAGGTACTGGCCATGTGCATGTGATATAGTACATGTACATTGTATACGTAGAATGAATACAAGTGAACCTGTAATTTTGAAGTAAAATATAGGCTACATGTGGGTGTTCCTGGGATGGTAATCCTTCCAGCCTGATTTTCTATTGCCAGGATTGGATGATGAACCTTGGAATTACTGCTGTCTTTCATTTCGTTATTCCATCATAAATCTGTGAAGAAAAACATCTTAAAAATGATGGGCGACGGAGTTTAAATGGGGAACATGCAAAATGCTTATTGCAAAATAAGTATTCTTTGACGTATTTAATGGCGCAGGAATAATTGGCAGGGCAGATTTTGAAGGTATATTAATCATTTGTTTCTATTTACCGTCCGTTGTTGTTTCTTCCTCAGCGGTCTAGGGACTGTTAGTGTCAACAACGATGGCAAAGATCGAAGTCGTCCAGCCTCAAGTAATCAACTGTTATTACCCGGTTCCTAAGTGTCATAAGCCTTACATACATGTATGGAGTTTCCATATAACGTAATCACATACTAAATAAGGACACTAGGCATGGAGAGATTCGGTCAGAAGAAATTTATTTCATGCAATTCCATTGGTTTAAAATCGCCAGCTGTCCGTCAACTACATGGAGTAGCATCATTGATTACGTAACTTTACGCATTTCGGTTGTGACCGTTATATACGAGGCAACACTGAGGAAGGCGGATGAAAAACCCACAGAACGGAAGAGTTTCTAGCCAAAGTGAGCGTACACAATTCCATTGAAAAAGAAAAACCCTATGATTTGATCCAAGCTTTAATAGTGGATGGTTGCTATTGATTTTCAGTAAGATGAGTAATTCAATATGGCTACTATGTCCATTTTGGATTTCCCGCCTGACTATTTCCTGTGCTATCAATAATTTTCGTAAGAATGGACTGATCAACTTTAACCATGAATTGTAGCTTATAATTGGCAGAATTAGAAAATGGATGTCAGTACTTTTGACTTCAGTGACATGGGTGGTTTAATATGACTGCAGGGTGCCATTCAGTAATTTGTTCTGTTTGACACAGACAAACTGCTTTATTTACTATATTCACTCCAGTATCTCACCGCTCATCATTTATCGTCTAACCTATTACACACAAAAAAAGACTGACCTGAAAGATGAAAAAAAAACATGAATGCAGTCAGGGCCTTGGGGTGCATGTGCCATTATAAACCACTTTGGACTTGATCTTGAGTCATGATATATGTACATGTATATACATTCATTTCACTTCAGTTTCCCCGCTGGTGTTATGTGAATCTTTTTGGAAATTTGAGACCGTGGAAATAGTAATTGTGATATTTCAGCTTATGTCAGATTGCCCAAAGCATTTACAGTATTTACTAGTACCCAATCATTACTTAAACTACAGTGGCATGCTGTTTCTATATGCAGTGTGTGCTGTTTTCACTAATTTAGCACCAGTGGTAAGAAGGTATGTCAGATATGCGGTGTGGAGTACTCTGAAATCTCAGTTAGAGAAATGCCACTATCTTTGCAAAAAATACTTAGTCCACACTTGTGTTTTTATCCTTGAGTTGAGTGAGGTGTTGAGTAGGATGAACAAGAAGGATGTGGTTTAGTGACATCATGTGATATACTGGCACACTTAACTCCCCTTTTACATGTCCTAACCATACCATCCATGCACTCGGAATATTTATGTAACCTATGAGGCAGATGGCTCTGTGTGGCTCTTCTATTTATGTCCTATTGAGTAGGATTCAGAAATCTTCGCTGAAATCCTTTGTAATTGTAGCAGTTGTTTTTAATATGTCTCTGTACTGCCTAGTTTGACAGTTTTAGACTGTCATGAACAAGAATTGAGATAGTTTACATGTATAACAGTTCACACAATTCAAACGATGATAATCCGAGCATGATGATACAAATATTTGTCTGGGAATTTGTCATTTCCTTGTGCCGATACCAGGCAATTTTATTTCTTATGTGTAGTCGAGTATCAGAACAACAGCCTTGCATTCCAGAAATCACATCAGGCTGATTTGATAGGACTGGTATTGGCTATTAACAGGGCTGATTTCAAATGAACCCCATTATCAGCACTTTTTATCAGGCTGATAAGTACATGTAGACCCCATGCAGGAATAACACTAACAGGGCCTTTCACAGGGCTGCAAGGCCTGGTACAGTACTGAGAATGTTAACCCCGCATATACAGGCAAGTTTTGTTGCAAGCGATAAATATTTTGATTATAAACAAATAAATTTTGTTACGTGCACATATGCAACAAATCCCATTATACTCTGTGTTTGGGACCAATGTACAATGAAAGCTGACACTGATCACATGATCACAACTCTTGGACTGATTGGTTTAGGTGATTTGGTGGTTGCAGACAAAATCTTGATTGCCAGCAAACACACAATTTTGATGTTTCAGTGTAAGATTTTCGTCAACAAGCAGAGCATTTTGATCCTACTTCATTTCCTACATAATTTAAGAGATTTCAAACATGAGACAACAATCTCAATTGCTACCGACGATGTTCCTGTGGATGCTCTTATTTAGGCATCCTGGTGTAGAATAGTTATTTCAATGGGACAAATGGATGAGATGGACAAATCTGTTCTCAGATATCCTGGTGTAGTAACTTAGTCTAAGTGGAATAGGGGACCTGATCCATCACTATGTACAGTACAGTACTATCTTCATCCTGCTATATACTCTTCATATTTCTCCATCATCTCTAACTATACACACACACACAGGCTAATACCCACAATTGATTTTCATATTTCACAGGTCCACGTTCTATCATAAGCTGTCTACTGACCCTGTCTGATCAGTTCTAGCTCAGCCCTGAGAATTAATATTCCTCCATTCATCTCTGTGCTAGTAAAGAAGGGAATATATCCAGTGGATCTTTGACAGTTCCATTATCGTTATAGCTTGGTATACAGAGGTCATGTTTAATCTGTACCTTAGTAGTACAATGAGACAAGGTATAGATCTACAAGCCTGGGTGCCTAAGAGCAAGAGGCAAAGAGGGGATCCAATAGGAGCGCACGGTCTTGAGGACGATACTGTCCCTCTGTGGTCCCCTCTGGATGTAACCACCTGTACATGTGTGAATGTCATGGTGTATTTGTTACTGTCATGTGTATTATGTCTTGTCTTGTGTCCCTGTATGTTTACATACACCTTTGGCTGACTGACTATCAGTGTCTCAATCAGTACGCTACTGTGCATCCAAATATGTCCACCTATAAATTTGTCATATATGGATTCGAGGATTCTGTTCCACGTTATGTTGGAGTTTTTAAACTGCCTGTTTTCCCCGACAGGCTGACAGGATGGTTCGCCTGTCCGAGAGAGAAGACCTACGTTGATGAACGGTGTTCTGAGACAGCACAATGCTAAACGTTCAGAACTTATACGGCACTCCACAGATTCCCCGCAAGCGGCCATGCCTGAGACCCAGGAGAATGACGCTTATTGATTTAAGGTAACCGGACTGGAAAATGGACAGAGATTGCGATACTGGATGGCATGTGACTGTAGTTTTGAGAGTCTTTGCTTGGCGGTTGGAGAGTGGACGTTTGCAGAAGCACCGGTTTACTTTAGTTTAGTTTGCTAGATAGATTTGTAGCATGGCCTGCTTGTTTTACACTAACTATTACCATTGTGCCATATGCAGGATTGCCGTGTTAACAGTTAGTTGCTGCTGTTAGCAGATAACTAGTGCTCATAGAAACTTAAAGTATATGTGCAGAAAGATTGGAATGTGGACCTGGAGGGATGACTTTAGTGGAACACATGTTCACTGACCTTATTCAGGTGTGGTGGAATGATTTCAATATTGGAGGGACCAAATAACGACCCTCCCCACCCACAAGGCAGGGGATCTGGGAAATTCCTCAGGAAATTTTAGGCTTCATTCTATGCACTTTAGAGCATTTCAGAGACCTGTTAGAGATAACATTTCTCACAAATTCCCCATTACTAACTCTTCCAAAAAGCTGAAAACAAAAATGAATCAAACAATTAAAGCTAAACTTTGATGTCCAAATTATAGACCTGGAGGTCGAAAAACTTCCCACCAGTTTGTAATATTTCTCCTTTCCAGAGTTTGTTGGTAAACACATGGTGCTTGTTGCATTTTAAAAATAACCAAATAGTCTAAGTCCACTGATATTTATAGCAAGAACAATATGAGTATTTCTTGTTATGCTTTTATTATTTATTTAAATGAAGTGGTTCTATTGTCCAGTGCCAAGTTGATTCTTTATCGGAGATCATGCAGAATAGGCGAGAAAAGTATTCAATGCGCAATTTATTATGACAGTGTAGATTGTTGATCAAGTAAACATCAATCAGACAGCCTACAGGAACTTGTAGATAGCAATTACATGTACATGTAAATGCAAATTAAGTGTAGATAACATCGATAATACTTGACCTCATGGCGATGATTTGAACAGCGGGACTGGATATTTCAGACAATTCACAACATATATCAGACCCATTTCAAGGCACTCTGCTCATATTATTGTGATTCTTGACACCACCCCCTCCCTTAATATTGGGTGAACTGGGAAAGACTGTGTCACCCCTGCTATTCCCTATCCACCCCTACCCCCTCTTCACTAGCCTCCATCACATTTCTTTTTCAAGCTAAAATTATTTAACCTCAACCTGTACATAAACCAGCATATTTATAACAGTGTGATTAAAATATTACAGCTTCCTTTTGAGCGATTGCTAGAGTTTTCTCCCTTGTTCTGCAGCCCACTTTGTGTACTATGTTTTAGCTGAGTATATTAACATCATCATAGTTGGTTCTCCAGCTGTGTTTAAAACCTGTGTAGGTAGTAGTGATCCCATTTGTATGATGGTATATTCCTGTAGCAGGGACAGGGCTACAAGGTATATTAAGCTGTGTAACATAAAGTGCACTCAAAGTTTATGTGCATAGCCACATCCTACACATTTAGCCCTACCAGATGTTGTGTATTAGTATCTATTGCCATTAGTATAATATTTAATAATTATGCATATAGCGATCGCTTTGTCCGTCCGTCCGTCTGTCTGTCTGTCTGTCCGTCCGAATTTCTTGTCCGAGCAATATCTCGGTTAATATTTGATGGACAGGATTGAAACTTGCATGGAATGTGGCTAGTGCCTCGTAGATGTGCAGCGTTGAGTTTTTTCCGAGTTCCGGTATAATTTTCAAGAGTTATGGCCCTTTTCTGAAATCTCTGTGAATGGGACTTGTCCGGGCTGGATCTTGGTTAATATTGTATGGACAAGTATGAAATTTGCATGATATGTGATCAGTGCCCCACAGTTGTGCAGCATAAAGTTTCTTCACGTTTCGCTTATATTTTCAAGAGTTATGGCCCTTTGTTCCTGAATTCTTCGTGAATTGGGACTTGTCCGGGCTGGATCTCGGTTAATATTGTATGGACAATTATGAAATTTGCAGGATATGTTGTCAGTGCCCTGTAGTTGTGCAGCGTGAAGTTTCTCCGCGTTTCGCATATATTTTCAAGAGTTATGGCCCTTTTTTCTTCAAATTTGTGTGAATTGGGACTTGTCCGGGCTGGATCTCGGTTAATATTGTATGGACAATTATGAAATTTGCAGGATATGTGGTCAGTGCCCTGTAGTTGTGCAGCGTGAAGTTTCTCCACATTTCGCGTATATTTTCAACAGTTATGGCCCTTTTTTCTTCAAATCTTTGAGACTTGTAGGGCTGGATCTCGGTTAATATTGTATGGACAAGTATGAAATTTGCATGATATGTGGTCAGTGACCCATTGGTGTGCAGCGTGAAGTTTCTCTGCTTTCGGTTATATTTTCAAGAGTTATGGCCCTTTGTTTATCAAAACTAAAGTGAATGGGATATATTCATTTGTCCAGGCTGGATCTCAGTCCATAACCGATTTGGACCAGAAAAATGGCTATATTATATATTATCCTACATTCCAAAGCAGACAACATAGGTCCTGAAGTTAAAGTATGAAGTTGCCCCAAAAGAGTGAATTGGGTGCAAAATTCAAAGTTCACTGATCGCTTCATAATTTCACCACAATATACTCCCAAGGAATGTAGGTCTCATAACCAGGTCACATTTTCGGATTTGGCGAAAGCCCTGGCGACCATCTTGCATCGAAACATCGTATTATCACTTGTTGGCTGATACTTGGAATATGTATTATGTGAGGCATGGCAAAAAAAGTGACAGAAACAGAATTTTTATAATTATCCAAATCAGGCCTCCACCAACCAATAAACAACAGAACAATGGCGGGGCAGTGTCGGATTAAAGCGGAAGGGGGGGCATACAATTGAGCAATCTCTGATTGCTTCCTTCCTGTGTTGATTGTAATTAATGGTGGAGCGGTGGGAATGATGCTCGTGACTTGAGATCCCGGGCTTTAGATTACCCCCTTGTGTTTTAATATTTTTTTTGCAATGTGAATCAATGTTCAGTTATGTTCCTGGGGATTCCTCATCAATTAAGTGTCCTATTTGAGTCAAATCCTGCCTACTTTGCCAGATTTCGGGGACCGTGAATATTTTCATTAATTTGGGCGCATTTTGTCGCATAAAAAGAATGTTGCCGCACCGAATAAAGGGTGTACCAAAATTGAGGTAATCTAAAGCTCTGAGAAATTACAAATGTGGACCTGATTCGGTCATTGTTCTGATGTAAGCTTAATTGAAGAGGACTCGATCCATTCGAACAGTTTTCTTTAAGCCTTCAGATAGGCAGCTAGGATGCCGAGTTCAATTCATTCATTCAATCCATTTGAACAGTTTTCTTTAAACCTTCAGATAGGCAGCTAGGATGCCGAGTTCAATTCACTCATTCAATTCAGACCGTGCATGTCGCTCTATTGATCCAGTTACATGGTGATGTACATGTCTTGTTGGGGAATTGCATAATAAAGTTTGTCTAATATTGGATCTGACTGTGTACAAGTTTGTTAGTAACTATATAAATATGGTGAGGATACCGGATTTCAGTACTCAACATCTGTGAAAACCTGTATTATGAGTAGAGTGGACGGTAGCGTCCTTTTCCTCAGAGTTGGTTGCATCTAGATGTATGTCGAAAGCAGTACTACATGTCGATAGCCGACCAGCTTGAATGTTGTTTCGACAGCAAACATCACCCATGCCAATATATAAGAGATTTCTGTTCAGTGAGCTCGCACACCCTTTCAAATTGTCGTCTATCATTCGAATCTGGCTGGCCAGGCTTGTGCACAAATGTTAATGTCTCCATTAAGTATAACAGAATATGTCCACAGGAAATGTATATGCACCATCCTGCAGCCACTTTACCACCAATCAATATAATACAGTAACAATAGTCAGTAGATAAGACTATCAGGAGTTGTCCCCCGTCCTGGACTACATGTACCAATTATATTTACTAGATGTATGTAATACCCTATTTCTTCTAGTTATTCAGACAGTGAAGCTTAACTTCAGGCATCTGCAGAGAGGAATTCTGCTAACATTCTACAAATTTCGCTAGCTAGGTTTTCCAGTCTTGGGATAAATAACACATCCATGCCACAACATTTAGCCTCAGTTGACATAAAGATGGTTTTATTCTGCTTTTATGCCTAAAAATGCTGTTCGAAAAATTAAAAGAAATAGGGTATTTTAAATAGTTCAAAACAATACTGTATTTTACAGCTTGTCAATGTTGACCATAGGCATTTGACCTCTTCGTAGCCATAAAAAGACTTGGTCAGCAAGTTCCATTGAGAATACTTCAAAATACGATATTTTATGTACTGTGACCTTGAGCTTTGACCTATTGAGTCCCGAATCAGTAGACTTCAGATGTACATGTACAACATACCTGTCTGGACAAACTCAAGTGTTACACAAGAACAGAAGAAAGAGCAAAGCTAAAACATCATGCCACGTTGACTGAAGTCAGCGTGGCAGAAAAATAGCTTTATGAAATCGACATCATAATGCATCCAACATGCAGTAATATTTTGAGGTTTCTTATATTCCTATTTTGAAGCAAGGCAATCAGTGACGGTAGAGATTGCTGTTTCTCAGATCAGCAGGAGTTGAAGGACTGGGTACAACTCTAGTCCATTAGAGTTCACACTGCATGTGTGTGCGTGTGTGTGTGTGTGTGTGTGTGTGTGTGACGATCTTGATAATATCTCTGAAATACCGTTATTCATGTTTTTTATTCCCCCTTTACTACCCGAGTAACCGGTGTATCTTTGTTTATCTGAATGTGGGTCAAATTCCTCCAGCAATTAACATCAATATATGTAGTAATATGTTCAGCGTTGAGTGTTTTTACCTGTGTAACTATATCCTGCACTCGGTCATGCTCTAAATAGAGACATTCACAGTGTTCAGTCAGTATACCTGGACTAATGACATTACCCTATAGGAACTGTCTGACCCAGTCTTAACCGTTAACGTAACTTCACTTTTGACTTTTTCAAGCATGAACGTAATTCCCAGTCTGCTGTTGAGAAATTCTTTTTACCTGTGAATAGGAATAACTGGAATCCCTCCCTGTATTGTAGTTATTTCATACAGATATATGTGTTTAATATCCCTTCACTTAATTCTATTACCTGTGCGAGGTATTTCTGTATTCATTCGGACTAGAGATAACAGAATTCCAGAGGCTAGGTAGAAATGTTCATATCACCTGGGGCAAATGCAACCGTAATTACTAACACACACATGTGTACAATGTAGAATTGAAGGCTTCCAGACACATATATGTATACATGTATATGTCAATAGAATACTGCAATTGACTTTCTCTGGATTTCTTATGTGTATAGACTGTACATGTAGCACGCCTGCTTTTTTAATTATTTTTGTTTTAATTTTTTTTTATAACTTTTAATGCAGAGCGCCATTTTTAGAGATCTGCATACACAGTTTCAAGCCGGAAATGGGGAAGTGAAGTAGATGTGTACCTGTAGTGTTAGGCTGTCCCAGGTAGACTTGTATTACCTGGTATGTAGGTATAGGTGAGCTGAGTGATGGACACTGGTGACAGTATGTGGCTGTTGTAGTTTGTATGGAGGAGACCCAGACGGAGACAGAATGTGCCAGTTGCTGGAGGTAGGCACGAGCTCTCAGATGCAGAGTGCTGGGTTAATGTTATCTGTACATATTTATCACGACCTTATTAGACAGTTTCCTGCAAAGACAAAAAAATCCCCGAATGCATATTTTTGCTGGCGAGGTTATGGTAATTTGTGAATCTGACGTTGTTGCAGTGCAGTACAAATTTACATTCCATCCACGCATATTGATATGAGAGCTTGGGTGACCGTCCGACCAGGATGTGATCCCATGCAGCTTTAAATATGTTGGCGTATCATGAAATCGTGTGAGTATTATTACTGTTACATGTATCAGTAATTATGATGCTGGAGCTATGATGGGACTATGATCTGTTTACCTTCAGGAGTGCCCGAGCAGAGAGTGAGGATGAATTACGGTACAGGAAGTCCGCCAGCGGCACGACCAAGGCAGAAGTGGGCTCCAGTCAGTTCTACTCCAAAGTAAGTAGTTGTTACATATCTTCAACCTCACCCGAGGTTTTAGTCAGGATATAAAATTTGCCTGTCCAAATATCATATTTTTGCTAGATTTGGACAGGCTAATTCCCTATTTCTCTTATCTCTCCCATGTTAAATTGTCCAATTTTTACCTGTCCAATGAACAGGTGGACGGGTCTCCAGCTAACACAATGACCTCGCCTTCGGTCAAATCAGATCTGTTTTACATTATTCGTTCAATATGATACCATGTATCTAGATTACAGACATAACAAACCCTGGCCTGGCTGCATGCTTGAGTTCTTCTTTGGTTCCTGCATATTCAGTGTATACATGTAATATTCCAACGATCTCCGTTCAGTAGAACTGCAGCGTAACATTATCCAATTCTCGTGACAAATTGCATGAACCAAAGTTTAGACCATGGTACCAAAATCCATCAGCCCCTGAAACCGGCCCCAATACCAAATTATTATAAAGCCTGGCGCACATGAGAGCTATAACCTCAGCCATTGTCTCCAAGTGCGTGTTGTCTCAGGGGATAGCTCTCGTGTGGTTTCAGTGTACTGGAAGGGGGGAGGAAGGTTAACCGAATTGATTCCAGTTCACGTGGAACTGATTTCAGTTACTGCGGGACACCTTTTTCGAGATCATGTGATCTTTCATGTGACCTGACCTGGCCATTTTGAACAGCCATATGTACAAGTCAGATGAATATAACAAGCATTTCACTGGCGGGTCGAATAAAATGGCTGAGCTGTTACCTCGCGTTCGTCACAAACAGTGAGGGTTTCGCCTGGCAAGGCAAGACTTGTGAAACGAAAACTCACCAAAAACTGCCCACACATGAGAGCTATCTCCTGAGGCTAACAGGTTGTTGGCTCGGGGGATAGCTGTCTCATGCGCCGGGCGTTACCATATTATATGACCTGTTTGAAGAAAGGACTAATATGCTTATCTTAGGGAATACTTTGGCATCTTTAACTGGAAAATACATCAGATATTGCTATATATTGCTCCATGTTGAAGCATAAGGGAAAACAAAAATCCAGTACATGTACCAAGACATTTACAGGCCAAGCTCGCAGCAGATCATGCCCTGCTGTGCGAAGTCAGGCTGTTATCTGATTACATAAATCTATATATTGGAAAACCCAGATTTTATGAACCCTGTTCAAAGTTGACATATTCTCAGTGCTTTGTGCAATTCATGTTAACTATTATTTTCACAATTTCGCAAATGATTTGTACAGGTAATATATAACGTACCATGAGACATCATGCGTTACTGTAACTATGTGAAACTGCTGCACACACATGTAGCCTACATGTACATGCATTTGCTTACAAACTCAATCATCCAAAGTAAATTAACATAAAGACTGATGAAGATTAACGTATAGATGTTCCTGAATAATTATCATATAGTTATTCAAGTTCATTATTAATTGGAGAAGGGTAATGGGAATAGAAAGTGAAACTGCATTTTACAAGGGGACAGACACTGTAGGCATCGTCGTATAAGCCATTTTTTCCTGCTAAAATGCTTGAAATGGGATGTCCACATCTGCCTTGTTAAACCTTCTAGATTCAAGGGGTCCAAGTGCCCAGTTTTGAATCGAGGAACTTTGAAAATAATAAGTTACATGTATTATGTAGATCTGCCTTTGGATGTTATAACAATTAACGTGGCTATTGGTGTTGATTTGTAAATTTGTGACTCAGTAGTGGCATAAGGTGCCTGGCAGTCTTAGTCTGCGTCAGTTAATCGTGTGAGTTGTTGTTTACTCAGCAGTGCATCTGTACCTACGACCAGGTGCATCATGTCAGATTGTAGGAATTGAGGTAAATATAAAGCTGCCATCTCAAATATTGAGGGTTTGTTTACTTACAAAAACCTAGTTTCTTGAAGAGCGCCTTCATATCAGTAGCTATCTTGAAATCAGTAGGGGGTGAGAGTATTTGATTTCCAGAAACATGATAGAAGAGTTGCCAAATTGAATGGAAGAAGGGAAAAAAAGTATTGTTACTGACAGAGTAAATGTATTGACATTTGTTACCCTCAGAAAATAAAAGCTAAAAATATATTGGAATCTTGGATTCCTGGCCTCCGCTTGGGTGTCCGATGAATTCCTTGAAATGATGCAAGAGAATGAATTCAGGAAGGAAAGACTTGGTACATGTATCAGTAAGAGGATGGAAGTAGTGAAATGTGTAATCCAATATGGTTGCTGTTACATGTACCATCTTGGATTAACCATTGCCGCCATGTTGGATTTTCACCAATCTGTGATTTCTTGTCCAATCATTAAATTGAATAATGAACCACATGACTTCAAACATGGAAGTATATTGAGATCAGTTACAGGCTGGTTAATTTAGGTTGATCAATTAGGTACATCTTTCGATATTGCCATCGTCTCGTCTCAAAGCAATTGTATTCAAAGTTACACATTCGCTTCGAAATATCTGCTGGGTCAGAAGCGAACCTGTATCACAAATGCCAGATGATTAGTCGTCGGTCGTATTGGGATCAATTAATTCCACAGACTTAGAGCATTACATGTGAGGGTAATTTCTCTAATAAATCGATTACCCTATCGAAAATCGATCACCCACGATTTTTGGAGAAAAATATGATCGGAAGTTGTAATAATTCATACCCCCGATTTTCAGTAGATCCTGTTTGTAAAGAAAAAATTATCACACTCGGGCTAAATGTGCCCTTGTTGACGTGTCGGTGGCAGTGGAAAAAATAACAGTGATTGATGTAAGACCATATGTTACATGTCTAGACCTATCACACACTATTCATATGAACTTGCAACTGTTTAATGAAGTCTGGAACTTCTCTAATCTAGGAAAGGATTTACAAGACTGTCGCATGTGGTTGCCATTACGTTTTGGTAAAGGGAGACTACTCTGTTGTCTTTGTTGGCAAAATAAACGTTTAGCCACAGTTGTCCGAGGGATAATGGGGTAATTCAGCTCAATGGTCCTGAAGCCTGATGACATAGGCCCCCTACATCCATGACAATAAAATACCACTTCTATCCCTTGATGAAATGCAGGTCTCCAACATCCATGGCAATTAAATGCCAGGTGGGCATGGTTATACAATTCAATTAGCCGGTCACCTCCTTAGTGTAACATGACATCAACTTCATTGCCAGCCCGAGGTCCTTGAGCTAAGCTGGCACAGTCTGAAGAGCAAACTTTAATTTGGTGTATCGGGTTACATATAGGCCTTCACGCCTTGCGTGACATGTACTTTGCGTTGACAATGACAATTTAATTGGTTTTGTGTTACACAATCCATGTTAGATTTCTGGATGAGTGTTCACGTATCATACAGATGAATGGAAATACAATTCATCACGTGACCGAGAGATATATAATATGTCATCAAGGTATGGGACCATAGGCTCGAGTATTTGCAACATCCAATTAGCTAATTGTATTTAATCAAACCCCTGGCCACTTGAATAGAATTTCAGACAACTCGTTTATATACTGACAGAGTTTTCAAAACTGCCGCTGATTCATTAGCTGAATAACCGACTTTTGGGAATTGACACCTTTCAATCATTTGCAATAAATCGATCACTCCTCTGTGGGGAATTACCGTACTCCACAGGTTACAAATTTAACTCCCTCAATTGTGAGTTTTCAACTGGTGTAGCAGAAACAAGACTTGGCAGATAAAATTTGAAAGAGAATTATTACCTGCTTTTTGCATAAGCATGCACTTCAAATGTTCTGGATTAAATTTACTAAATATTTTTGCTCTATTTCTGAGAACATAACATTGCATCATCTCATAGCACAACAACAGCTGTCATTTTCAATGAGAGACACTTTCGATTTTTTACATTCCACAAGTTGCGTTCGTAACTAGGTCAACTTGCACCATTGCAAAATTGACTGATGTGAGCTATACACATACAGCAGTGACATTTACCAGACTTGAATAAAAAATTGATGTATATTCCGGGGCTTCAATGGCGACGACTTTGTTGACTCAAGAATATACCCCATGGCTGCTTTTGTGAGGAACTATGGAAAAATGTTCACTGCCCTCTCTATATACTATTTTGTACAGTAGTCTAGATCATTGTAGATTCAATCAAACCATTTAGTATTATCAAAGCATCACATCTTATACTCCTGGCCATAAGTGTTTTAAAGGGAACTGAAACTAAAAACTAATTATCCATGTCTGAAAAGTTTCAAATATCTGTGTATAAGTTCCTATCTGGTGAACCTTGATGAACTCACTGATTACAAACAGACCTCCTCTTACTGCACATTTTATAAACACTTGCCTAACAGTTTAGAACTGCAGCTTGGCTCTCTCGGGCCTATGCTCTGGTTGGGGTGAAATGAACCTTATTTTCTACTCTGTTAAGCAGTGGATTATTTTCGTGAACGTGATGCAAGTTTTACATTATCAGGATTTTTCATTGGAAAGAGAACTTCTGGGAATTGACTTCAGAATCGATCTGTAGGAATCTCTCTTCAGTATCGGAACCGTTTCAGTCGATGCCGGCAATCTTTCATGGGAGATTACTACAATATAGTTGAGTGTGCCTTCATGGCGAATGATTTACATATAATTCATGTTGTACATGTACACATTTAGATAGATTGAGGTGGATGGAATGGCTCTTTGTTCTAAGGATATATTTTGTTTCAGCTTTCGTGGATGCAATTATCATTCACTGGGAATCTCGTTCTTCCATTGTCCGAGTTTGTAACCTCCTAAACATCAATGTAACACCCTCTGACGGTACTGTGCAAAAAAGCGTGGCACACATGCGCCTTCGGTCTGTATCGATTTTGATCGACACAGGGAGCATGTCTCCGTATATGAGAGAGATGAGAAATGCATCCAGTATATCTTCTACAATAATTAACAAGTGTTATGCTGAATTGTTACACAAGAACACACGATACAACGTCTTGTTTAACTGTGACTTGAGGAGCCCACTCCGCTCTGTTTACAAGATTCATGTGCACAAAATCTGCATGCAGTGATTTCAACCCCAATGCAATCAGAGAGTATATCTGACAGTAGGAAGTATACAAGTACAATCTCATGTCATGACTGATGAGAATGTGGGGATCTGTGCTGTAGAAATATATAATTGATTAGACACATGTGCACAGATAGAGATTGATATAGATAAGGATATAACAGTGAGTACTGACTGATTTATCCTCCAAATTTACATGTATCTCAACTTGACTAATTGTTTGATGTAGTCTGGCTTGTGTATTGCTGAGATTGGATGCGGTAATGTGTTATTTTTCTGTTATTTCAGCATGGTATCCTGCCGATATATGACAGCACGGACAGCCTGGACTCCAGACACAGCGTTACCACCATGAGGTTCAGACATCGCTCCAGGTATTTCTAATTAATTCCTCTCTCTCTTCTTGGTCCTAATTAATAGCAGGCATTCAGTTCATTCCTTAAATACCTGATTTTTTTTAACTGTTAAAGTTTACACCATTATATTTTGTAAAAAAATAATTGTAAAATTCTTCTACTATTTTAATAAATCGTATACATTGCTTGAGACCAGATTATAGTGTCTATTTTGACAAGGTTCTGGTTTATCAAGGTTCATAATACTTTAAATTTAAGCATTGAAACCGTGATTAATGTCAGGATTCAGAGATTGGTGGGTTTACACGTCAGGGTTTCGTGTTTAGAATTAGTGCCCGAGTTCAAAATAGCTCACGTCAAAATATTTAGGAGAGGGTATCTGAAAGTCAGGTGAGTGGTCGAAATATAATACAAAGTAAAATGTGACAGTTTACGTGAGCTAAAAATTACTCTGACATGAATTACGCGAGTGTTTACACTCAGGTGAGCTATCACTCTCGCTAAAAACGAAGCCCTGCATGTGTCAGTATTCACAGGTTTCAATGTATTTTAATCTCACTTTGACATACTTTCTCATAGTAATCCAGTTTTCTGATAGCTGTTTGTCCATGACCACCTCGAAACGTTAATCAATAGACTGGAGAAGGTTCACATGTTTGTTTGACATAACATGGTACTGGTACAGTCGTATTGTCATATGAAAATGAAATATTGAATTGTGTTTTGTGGTATTTTGCAGTATATTCGATGGTACGACAAGGTTTCCAAAGTTAACAGAGTGTGCCCACTTTCACTATGACTTTGTAGAGCTGAGTCCTATACAGGTAACAGTGTCTCTTCACTCACAGGAATTATTAATTATAGGATTACCAGAAAATAGATTTTATTTTTTTTTCCGTATAGTCCAAACTACGTATATGCTTTAATTCTCTCACTCTTGAATTGCGGTACTATTCAGCATAATCATCAAGTTTTTTGCTTGTGAAATCTCTTCTAACCAACAGTCAGTTGAGGATATGCGCGGTGTCCTAGTTTAATCGGTAAGAAATGATAAATGCTCCAATTATTCAACCACATGAACAGCATTTTCTCACCCCAAAATATTGGGGCGATCAAATTTATTAGAATGGAAAGTTGAATAAATAATACAAAACAGCTCGTCTTTGTTGATAGTGGACTCGAATAAATAGATCAATATAAAAAACAGAATTTAGATTCCAATAATTGGGCTGCTATACAAGATGTTAGAAAAGAACGTTATTCAGCCTTTTTTTTTTTTTTTTTTTTTTTTTATGCTTTTTTTTTATGTCTCTGAGGCATATAGTGTTTGACCTGTCCATCTGTCTCACTGTAGTTATATATACGGCATGGTATGTATAGTCAGGTGATAGAAACCGAGAGAGACAAATGGTACAAACTACGTTTACAATTGGGTCCACTCCAGTTGTTTTATCAAACGTTTAATATTTTTTAGATTTTCTGCTTGTCTGAAAGCTAGGGGGATATCATTCCAGATCTTATCTCCTAAAAAACCCACTCCGTTTGCCATGTTATTCTGTTTTCACATGGGTAGTGTTGATTGATGGAAATCTTACTGAGAGAATGTATGTACCCTTGTGTATTGAAGTGTCTCTCTCATGTTGTTGTCTGTAGGTATGCTGTCTCAGCGGGGAGCCGACTGACGAGAGTTATCGCCACAATGAGGAGGGGGAGATCCTGGAACAGCAGTTCACCTTACGTGTGACCTCTGGGGAGAGAGTCTGCTGGAGCATACAGCGCACATACGAGAACTTCCGCCAGTTTGACCGACAATTGCACAAGTGTATCTACGACAGGAAGTTCTCTCATTTACCGGAGCTGCAGAGAGAGTGGGCACAGACTGACAACAATGGCGAGGTACAGTTATTCATTCTCCCCAGTCTCTTATCTAACGCACTAGAATTACTACAAATCTCAGCTCAGACATATTAGAAACCACATGGTCCGATTTACCCCGAGTTTGTGTGGAGTTTGTGTGCGTCTGTTTATAAGTTCAGTCTGTTATCCTGTTATTCAACGGTTCTTAAACAGAACAGGATTTCTCGGAGGAGTGCTATGGGGTTGTATTCAGTTCTAATGTCATTGTACCATAATACATGTTCATGGCTCAAGCCTTTGTCTTATCAGACTGTATATATTTTTATAGAGGAAGAGAGCCAGTGTGGAGTGATTCCTTAAAAGGGTTGTGGTGTACATGTATGTACTATGTGGGCAATCTGTAGAAGTGTTTAATAGATTTGTTTCCTGCAGTTGTAGCTGGTCTGTTTATGTGTGTTGAAGTATCAGTTTCCTATATATTTAACTGAGCTGGGCTGTCAAGAGCAGAACTTCCAGTTAGCCAGGCCTAGTGCCAGGTTCAGACAGCATGCTGAAGCCAGCTGTGGTCACACAATCAAGTACGGTGCTCTAGCCCATAAACTATGATAAATATGTATGGTCTTTGTGTATGTCTGCCCAAGGACTAGACCACAATTAAGGGTTTGGGGGTAATGGGTAACACAACATGATTTGCATGACCAGTGCCCGTCATACCACAATGGAGTGCCTAAAAGTAAACCAACCAAACCAAACTAGGATGAAATCAATTAGAATAGGACTACAACTATTTGGTGGGTGAAATGAACCAATGTATAGAAAGATATGTATACAGGTATGGGAATTTGCAGCCTTTTCCAACCTTCATTTCTGAGTCTGTCATATGGCCGACAAAGCCTTCCTTGGTCTGCCGGTCCCTCATTATAACTTAGACTATAATGGATATTGTCCTCCATAGATCGGCATCCTTATATTAGTGGATGGATGTATTGATGGATGTACTTGGGCCCTGTAGCAGCTACTACTGACACAATTGTCACAGTTGAGACAATTGTGTCATTAGCAGTTGTCAGGTCGCCAGCTAATGTCGTAATTGCGTCATTAGCAGGCAACTCTGCATGCAGAGTTCACCACTAATGACACAATTACGACAATTGGGTCATTAGTGGTTGCTATTGCAAGTATATCAAAGATTTAGTCATACATCATGTGTTTATATATTTTTACCTCAAATAATTACTGGTTCCCAGTTGGACAATAAGTTTCAACAAGCTCGCTACCTCCCTACCTGACAACTACTAATGATGCAATTGTCGAAATTGCTACAATTGTGTCGTTAGTAGTTGCTACAGAGCACCCCATCACACTGTGATTATTGACATGGTTATAACATTGTACACTGAGTTGATACTGCAATCTGATAGGGGGAATTGAGGAAAGTTAAGCAGGAGTGCTACGAAAGTGTGAGGGGAAGGGGTGGGGGGGGGTGTTGAATCTGTCCCAGATACCTAGTGGAATTTCTGTTTGCCTGATTGTCCTTCTGTATAAACATATTTTCCCCAGTATCTGTTCAGTCAGTATAGAATGTTTGTTCATATCTATTGTATTCCTGTCAACATGTGGTACGCACCCCTTATACCAGCATATACTTAAATACATCTCTATTGGCACACTGACACGAGATGAAAAATTTGAAGCAAACAGCATTACATGTATATGCCATCCCCTAAAAAAATAGAGCCCTCGCTCTCGCTATTTTTGGTCTTCGGTCAGATTTGGGACTTCATCACATGACCTTGTACGAAGTACTTCCTGTAAATATCACCTAAATATACATATATATATAAGTGTATTGATAAACAAATAAAAATTGTTGAATTTCCCAGGCTTAACTGTAAGCTGGTGTTACTACTAGATTCTTATGTGATCTGGTGAAACTGACGAAGTCCAATGGCTTAGAATTTCTCTTCTTGGCCAGCATTGGAAGTTTACATTTTAGTTACAATATAAACAATTTCAACCCAAAAGAATTCCAGTCACCCAGTAATTTTTGGCCAACTAGATTTTTTTTTTCTGATCTATTTTAGATGCTCATATTTCGATGGTACTGGGTGTAAGATGTTTATTTTCTCCCACATTGTATAAGTGTATTCCGATCCAGCCTCCAATGTTGATGGTACATATGAGTCACTTCTCTGAGGGTTAGACTACGGACTGTTAAAGGAAGTTACCACACACAACAAGTGAACCACTTGGCTTATGGACCTAACTCTCACTACTAGCAGGACTGGTATTGTTTCTCGGTTATGTATTAGTATTCTTTCATCAATGCGCCAGTATTGACGACTAATTTCCGTGATCAGAATAATGTGTGAAGTTGATGGCGTTTCATATCAGTGTACTCAGTAAGAGACGCAAATGTATTTATTACAAAGGTAAGAGAAAGGTACTGGTGACTTGGCCTCATATCATCACTCTTACCTCTCTACAGTTGTGTCCACTCCAGGAAGGAACTAGTCACTTTACTAGCTAGCTGGTCTATTTATCTGTATTGGTCCAGGAGTGGTAAGTCTCACTGGACCTCTGTGATAAACCTGTTTTGTTGCCTGATTTTACCCTCCTTCCATCACAATGTGAACTCCTAGATTAACATGTAACATCTGCCTTACTATGCAATAATACATTTGCACAAAGTTCAGGAAAGGAATGTCTGTTTTCCACCACTAGATAACATCTACAGTTTCATCGTCTCCACTTTGACATTTCACAGATATTCTCTGTATTATATCTTGTTTACGGTACTTTTGTATTGAGTGTTAAGCTCTACAGAATTTGAATTTCCAAGATTCTGAAATAGTACCATTTGCTGATTTACAGAAGCTGCTTCAGTATTTAGAATCTTTGATATAACTAATAATTGTGACTTTTTGTGTAGTTTTTACAGGGCCTTCTGTGCCGGTATATGGAACGGTTCTCTCTCATTGCTGGGTCTATGATCAACTGTGGCCCAATACTAAACTGGCTTGAGGTGAGTGGAGGTGTCTCTAGTTGTCCAGCTCATCCTCTTGGAGAAATGTGTACAAGCTTCAGTTCACATGTCTGATTCCATTGTGGGATGAACCAAACAATTGCAAGAAATGATCTCTAGAAATTTGCAGCATTCGGAGGCTTATATATTCCATGCAGATACACTCAAATCTCACACTTTGGAAAAATTGTAAGTTGAAAGATCTGAATTATGGACTCCTTGAGTGCTCTTCACTGATATACTGAACTCTTGGTCCTTTTCCTGCTTCCATAACTTAGTAATGGAACTATAATTTGTGATCTTAATTTCCAAACTGGTCACAATGCGCGATGTATTTGACCTCAGTTCCACCCATTGTATAACAAGTGACATCATGCAAAGACAGCACGTCTGAAGTTTCTCACCGTACATCCAGGGCATATGACTTCGGTACAGAGACTTTCCCATCACACGTCTCCTGGGTTTAAGGTTGGAGTTATTTAGTGATTCTGTGGAAGAGAGTTTCAGGGGGCATAAGATACGTGTTTACATCTGAGATAATTGTGTTTCAGTTGGACAATCGAGGGAATCGTCTTCTGGCTGTGGATGACTCCGGTATCAATACCCCTGCAATTGCTGCTGCACACGCTGTTAAACGTTATACTGCTCAGGCTGCTGATGAAATCTCACTGGAGGTAACTGTTACGTGTCATAATAACTGATCAGTTCGGGTATCAAAAGTGAAAATGATTATAATCCCACAAGAAAAACTTTTCTGCGTTATCAAGCACAATATCTTATTGTTTGTCCGATAATTATATCATATTCATTGTGCAATATCATAATGATTTTTCAATATCATAATGATTGTGCAATATCACAATGATTGTCCTATATCTTAAAGATTGTCCAATATTATAATCATTGTCCAATATTGTGATGATTTTCCAATATCATAATCATTCTTCAATTTCATGAACATGGCCAATGATGACTATATAACAGATGCATGTCCAACTGATATAAAAACTTTTCTAACAGTGATTCAAGCAGTGATATTAGATACAGCCCTCACAATTAGCCACATCTTTTGGCAATTGCTGAGGTGCATGCTGTGGCATAATCAGTTCGCCTCAGCCATTTTTAACATGGTGTTGAATTAAATGGGAGTTATGTAGATGCCACATAATATTTTCTGAGGCGATTTTTTTTTTTTTATTGTGAAGGCTGAGATATTAGCCACACACTGGTGTAGACCTGTGATGGTACTGTATCAGTGAATATTCCTCTCTATTTTGGTACCACAGTGAACCATTAGTGGTGGTCGTCCTCTCTGGTATCAGTACGGTACCATTATGAGGAAGACGTATTCACCACTATTGTATCACTTCATTGTACACATGGTGTTTCAACCAATGGGGAACTATTGGGTGTATGTACTTTATGTTGATGAGAGAGTATTTATCTATTGAACAGGTTGGTGACATTGTGTCTGTGATTGACATGCCCCCTGCTGAAGACACTATCTGGTGGCGAGGCAAACGAGGTTTTGAGGTGAGCATATCATGATATTGAATAGGACTCTACCCTTTATTGGGTGAATTCTAGAAACACATTATATGTTAATGCTCATGGAACTTTGGGGTTTTATGTCAAGAATCTTAACTGGACATATTCTTTATTCTGTACTGGAAACATCTTCATTTGTATACATTATTTTGCCATTTGCTTTTAGTGCAATTCTTGGCATCAAAAAAGCAGTTTATCCGTTATGACAGGGACATTCCAAATTCCCGTAACAGCACAACAGCAACAACATCAAGGAACTGTGAGAAGCACGTGTTCCCCGTTGGTTCATGAGACTGAATCTTAGGATTTACTTAATGAAAACCATTGATTGATTGGGAGTTGAGAGAATTATTGCCGTCCATCAAAGCGCCACCCAAAAAATTCCCCTGTCCAAAATATACTGAAATCTGAGATAGTCCATCCAAGGAACAGCTGGGTGGTTGTATGGCTAACCCACTACCGGCGACGCGTGACTCCCATCATGAATTTGTTTCAACTGTCTATGCCTACAACATGGGGTTGAATTTTAGCTATTGATAACAGGTGCAAATATAGTAAATAAGCATCAAATTATGCTACTATTCCAAGAAAGGACCAGTATGCTTACATTGATGATAATTCTGATAACTTCAGGTCAGAAATAGTCCAGTTATCATTGATTAAAAGCTGCCCCATGCTGTGGGCATAGGCAGGAGAAGAAATGTACGAACCACAAATTTATGCTGGAAGTTGGGCGTAAATGCACCTGCTAGTGTGCATGGCCAAACTCTTTGTCTAAGGATAAACGACAATAGAACCGGAAAAGGGGGATTCCAAATGCTGCATTCGAAAGGTGCTATATAATCTCTAAAATTGCCAAAACTTGTACCATCACTATAGGTATGACCTATGTTGTATGTCTTTGTATCTATATACAAGTTTGGTACCATTATTGTTTGTCTAGGTTGGGTTTTTCCCCAGTGAGTGTGTTGAAGTTATTGGTGACAAGGTCCCTCAGTCCATGGCTTCCCGAATACCCGATCCTCCCCAAAAAGCTGGTGAGAACTATACTGAATACTCTTTGAAGTTTAACTTGACAAAAATGAGTCGATAAATGTATCTTGCCAAGTTCTTAGTTATTTACAATTAGCACATGGCATTTTGCATGCATTGTCAATCTGATTTGATGTTCAATCTGAGGACTGTTTTCTGGGTAAATGTTAAGATGGCAATATTATAGCTAAATGCCTGACTCTTTTCACATTGAAATCTACAATATTTGGAAAAATTTGTCTTAGAACTAATGACTGGCTCAATAATCTTTCGATAGTACAGTGTTACTGTGTAAGTACACCTGTGGAAATCAGTGGTTATATTCGCTCTTATGTCTTTGTTGCAGTGCTACGGAAACATGGAAAGCTTATTACCTTCTTTCGAACATTTTTCTCAAATCGCCCTTCCCGAAATGAACTGAAGCAGAGCGGCATCGTTAAGGAGAGAGTTTTCGGTTGTGATCTGGGGGAACATTTGCTCAATTCTGGACACGATGGTAAGCTTGTCGACCAGTACTGTTATGGTACCTGGTGATCTGGAGGAATACTCTTATAATAACCAAAAGTCTGAATCACTAAACTATTGTTCTTATGTTTAGTTTGTCTCTTCAGGAATATGAACACCTGCAACAATGAAAGTGCATTTGTAATCGGTAGAAGTATGACACTGAATAAAATAAATTTTTAGCTTCTCAAGCACTGATGCATCAGCGTTTTAGCACCATGTCTAACCCTTTTTGTTGTCCACAGCAAAAAAAAAAGATGATTTTTTTGTACAATTTTTTTTTTTTTTTTTTTTTTTTTTTTTTTTTACACAGTCTGTCTTGTTTTATTCAAAGGAAACAGTATTGTTGGAGGCTCACTCCTCAAATAACTCAAAGAACATTGTAGCTTGCAAATAATATTAAACTACTGCATCGATGTGCCAATAAGATGAATATATTTGGTCTGTGCAAAGAGAAAAACATAAAAAGATTGAAAAACCCTACCTCGTCATTGTTTCAAAACAGTGTGAAGCTATACATTAATTCTAATCAGCCTAATCATTGTTTGTGTTCTCATGGCATCAGATTGTTCGTCTCCTGCTGTCAGATACACCCTCTGAATGCAATGACATTAAAAATGGAGCACGCGACTTTTGTGAGCAGGACTCCTAGCCAATCAGCATCATTTGTCACTGAACGAAGCGGAGTGAATTAATGAATGATTTCACAGCTCAACGATGTTGTAACATATAATCATTCTAAATAGTTGAACTGCTAACATGTTCCTCCTCCTGTGAGATTTGCCCCGTGGGGCTTCTGGGATTGACCTGAGATGTCGTTGTACACACCACAGGTCATGGTAAGAATAGGCCTTAGCTCCTCAGACAGCTTGTCGTAAGAGGCGACTAACTGAGGCACCCGTGGGGTTGCCGGTGTGAAAAGGAATAGGACCCAACATCGTGATAGGACTGAAATGTAGTTGAAAGTGACTTTAAGTCATATTCACTCACTCACTACTGGATGCATTTTTCATGCTTCATTTGATAAAGACTGAATGTGTGCCGTGTTCCGCATTTTCAGTCCAATGCAGTCAGCGGGTGTTATAACGACAGTTACAAACTCTGACAATGGAAGAATGAATCACTGTTTAGTACCATGGTGTGCTATAATTATTAACATGGTATGTTGTAATTACCATGGTATGTTGTAATTACCATGGTATGTTGTAATTATTACCATGGTATGTTGTAATTATTACCATGGTATATTGTAATTATTAACCTGGTATGTTGTAATTATTACCCTGGTATATTGTAATTATTACCATGGTATGTTGTAATTATTACCGTGGTATGTTGTAATTATTACCGTGGCATGTTGTAATTATTACCATTGTATGTTATAATGGGGTTCCCGGGTATGAAAAGGAATAGGACCCAAACGTCGTAAAATGACTGAAATATAGTTGAAAGCGATGTTAAATCATATTCAATCACTCAGTCACCCTGGTATCTTTTAACTATTACCAAGGCTGGTATGTTGTAATTATTACCATGGTATGTTAAAACAAATACCATAATATGTTATAATTTGTTGTGATTTTCCCTTGCAGTTCCCCTGGTTTTGAAATGTTGTTCTGAAGTAATACAGAATCATGGTATAGTAGACGGTATATACAGACTGTCTGGAATAGCCTCTAATATACAAAAACTCAGGTAACAGTATACAAATCTTCATCAAAAGTGAACTAATTACTGATACATACAGTGACAAAAACTGATCTTCATGCGATATATTGCTTAGAATATCCCCATTGGTATATCTTATCAATGGGACAGAAAAACTCTATTTAAGATCAAAGCTTACGTTAATTCCTCTAACAATTCAATCACAGGAAGTGTAACTTTCCACTGCATTATTGAATAAGAAACAAAGAATGACAAAGATGCTGTGATGCTATCAAACTGTAAAACTACCATATCTCAAAAGATAATGCACAAGAAGAGTTGGATATATAAACAATATTTTCACATATGAGCTTTAGGGAGCTTCTTGAAATTGGGGTATACTAGGAACTGTCATAAGGCATTCCAAACAGAGTGGCATGGTGTGCCGTGTTGGAACTCCTAGGAACTCCACGCCATACAGTTTGGAACTCGGCAGACAAAGGATGCCGTATGCCATACCATGCAGCAGCATGGGGGGAATGGCTTAACTGAAACTCTAATCCATCTAGATCAGAACATCAAACTGGGCATGGCGTATCCCATTTGAATAACCGGCATATACCATCCCTACCAGTTTCTAATTTCAAGAAGCTCCCTTAAATGTGGCACTTCCTGTGATCAAATAATATAGAGGAATTACCATATGGTCATTGTAGCCCGGAAAACCAGAAAATAGTTGGAATTGTTTCTATTCATGATCTCTTGGTTAGTGCTATAGAAGAGAACCAAATACAATATACCTCACAACTTAAGGGTAACAATAAAAAACAAAAAAAGATTTTGAGGTATGTGTCCAATTAATTTTTGTTCTCGATGCTATATCTCTAGTTCTAGGATTTGGATTGTAAATAAGTGTGTTGTATCTCTACCATGTCATAAGTCCTCACATTTCCATCACATATGTTCAAAATCATCTATGGGAATATTTTGAAGTCCTCATGTTATATAGTTTGTGCTGGTATTATTATTTCTGATTGTGTGACAGGTTGGCCTTTGACGAGGACCGAGCACCAGATCTGATGTCAGAAAACTACCTACAGGACATACATAGTATTAGCTCATTGCTCAAGATGTATTTTAGAGAGTTGCCTAACCCTCTCCTTACCTACCAGTTGTATGACAAGTTTGCTGTAAGTTTCTAACCATCAGTTCATGTAACTGTTTACTCTCTTGCATGTATATACCTCTTATTTGATAGATTTGGGTTGGTTGTTTGAAGTTTAACGTCGCACCTAACCTTATTGGTCACACGGCGATGATGACCCAAACAAACATACCCTAGCAAAACCCTAACCCTAACAAAAACCTAACCAAAACTTCAAAAAAATTTGAATTTTGAAAATTAGGCTTCACAGTCACTGGTGATCACAATAGATCGTTAGAGAGCCTAATTTTTTTGGCACTTTAATCTACCTCCTGTGCCAGACAAACATGGTACAAACCATGCTGCCCTAAGCTGGAGGGCGTTATAGATTTGGGATTATTCATGTAAGGTTTCTATATGGGCATCATAGTTGCTATTGGACTGCACTGCAGTGGCCTGGCCAGGTCTTACCAAAGACTTACAAAATGAAATTTGTTGCTTCCTCAATTACACTCAGCATTAAGTGTCAGTATAATGTACCTGTCTGTCTACATGATGACACTTCAGTGGGACAGCAGTATAAAATGGCAGCATCAGGACTGCTTTGTCACAAGCAGGCGTGCTCACCCATTCTCCCCCAACCCCCACTCCCTCCTCGTAATATAACTGAAAAATTGTTGAAAGCGACATTAAACCCTACTGAGTCCCTCACTCATAGTTGCTGTGAAGAAATTTTAATAATAATTAAATGACTGGTTAAACAAAATTCTCAGATAATTTTAGAATTCAATTTTTAATACTTTTCTATGTACATAACTTGAATATGCCTTTGTCATGTTAATTCTGTATAATAGTTGATTTTTCATCATTTCAGGAAGCTGTGAGAGATGAAGATAATAAACTATTGAAGATTCATGATGTTGTTCAGCAGTTACCTCCCCCTCATTATAGGTCAGTACCGTGAACATGCCTGAACAACTGACAGTAATACTATTAGCATATCACCACACTGTTTACATTATATGCCCCTTGACTATGTACAAGACACTCATATAGGCCATGGGCCAAGTCACAGTAAGGGACCTTTCGTTGCCACTTTCTGGGGACTACTCAGTTTTCATCCCAAAAGTACTTTATGGGTATTCTCTCTTCACATATAAAAGTTCCCACATTTTACTCTTCGACATAATCGGGAAATACGCAAAACAGTTGTGTCCATTCATTCAACGTTGAAAGGGAAAGATAACACCCACCATGATTATGTCAGACTTTTAGCCTGCCATGTGTGATAAAGGATAAACTTACTCTATTTTGCAATGGACATCCTACATGGCAGTTTGACAAGGGAGAGATGGGAGTGAGACAGCCTGTTGAAAGGAGTGAAAAAGTGGAATTGAGAAACTAGGTTAACAAATACTGCATAAAAACTTGGATTATGGTATGTTTGTCATGGAAGGTCTTCTTTCAAGGTTAAACCAATGGACATCTTCTGTTTCATGCATTTCCCAATTAATTTACAAGTGAAAATGTGAGAACTTTTGCATGTGAAGAGAGAATACCCATGGTGTCATTTTGCGATGAAAATGAAGTTGCCCCCAGGAAGTTGCAACAAAATTTCATTTAGAGGCATAATTCAGAACTTGGCCCATGGCCTAATAATCAGATGTAAAATTGCGGTCCGCTATCATGGTTTAATTACATTATGCATGTATCGTGGCGAATGAATTCAACTATGCCTCTTACAGAATCAGATTAACCTTCACATGTGAAATCATTCTGCTACCATCCGTTATATGAGTATTTGATGATAAGTGTTTTGTTTTACAGAACAACAGAGTATTTGATGCGTCACTTGGCCAGAGTGGCGGCAAACGGACTCGACACCGGCATGCATTCCAAAAACCTGGCCATTGTCTGGGCACCCAACCTCCTCAGGTTAGTGTTAAGATATTGTAATGAAACTCAAGTAACATCTATAATTACAGGAAACCATGGCTTCATATGATCGTCCAGGAAAAACTCATTCACATTCCAAACTGTTTTACACCATATAGCTTGTAATAGAACAAGTTCAACAGTGCAGAGTCTGTTTGACCATGATGGCCATGCTTATAGGTTCAGACACTTTTGCAGTGAAGAGATTTTTTTGTCATTTTCAAAGTAATCGTATAACAGTATTTTCGTTATTCTGGGTTACACTAAGATAGTGTAATCCCAAAATAACAAAAATACGGTGTGAAGTTTGTATTTTCAGTAAAAGACTTGTAATTAATTTTCTCTGTGCCACTAAGATGTTCAATTTTCTATTTATGACATACCAGTACTTCTTAAATATTGATTTGGTGAAGATATTCTTAAGATTTGAGGAACAAACTTCACGGACGGGAATGGTTTTACATGGAAGGCAAATTGATGCTATGTCAGTAGATGGATTTCTTTCATCTCAAATAATTGGTAGGCAAAGAAATCTGTTGTAAAATGCTGGCATAAAAACGAGCAATGACCAGCGCAGTTAGTCTACTTACGGTAATCCCTCTAAATAATTCAATCACAGGAAGTGAAATTTCCCACCATAAAATCTGAGGGTGATCCAATTTATTAGAACAGGAAGAACCACCAATTCAATTTTTTCCCCAATCTTGGGGGGTCATTGAAGTTTGATAGGGGGGTTGAATTATTACAGGGATTACCGTAGCATTAAACAGAGGACTGGTTTTTGGTCAACTACTTGCCTACAAGCTTGTCTTTATCCTGTCAGAGAATCTCACCATTCAGCTTAGGGCAGCATGGTTTGTACCATGTTTGTCTGGCACAGGAGATAGATTAAAGTGCCAAACAAATTAGGCTCTCTGCCGATCCATTGTGATCACCAGTGCCTGTAGAGCCTAATTTTCAAAACTCAAAATTTTTTGTAGTTTTGGTTTACGGTTTTTGTTAGGGTTAGGGTTTTGCTAGGGTATGTTTGTTTGGGTCATCGTCGCCGTGTGACCAATAAGGTTAGGTGCGATGTTGAACTTCAATCAACCAACCAACCAGAGAATCCCTAGATGAAAACAAAACAAGAAATCTGTCTATAGCATACATTATTTAATTGTCTGCCCACAAAAGCCATATTAAGATTATTTGTCATGTTGATATGATCAGGTCGAAGGAGCTGGAGATGGGAGGTGGAGCTGCAGCCTTACAGGGAGTGGGTATACAGGCTGTCGTCACAGAGTTCCTCATCTGTTATGCTGATCTCATCTTCAGTGACAAGATCCCCGCCTACTCTTCCCCGGATTCCAACAGTCAGTATACAAACACACACACATTCATCAGTCCAGCTTCTCCTCACATGTGTTATTCTTCATGAAATATTGTATTTGCTATATTGTCAAAATAAATATTCACAAGTCAGAAGATAAACATTGTAACTTGGAAGAAAAATAAAACAATCTCTTTCGAACTAATCATGACAGTGCCTCTGTCTGCTTGGGTCTAGAAAGATAACTATATATAAATTTCTAGCAACAATAAATTTTCGTCTCCTTTTTTACCCCTCAGCCATTTTGGCCTCGGGGTATTGTCGTTGCCATGTACGTCCGTCGTACCGTCCATCCGTCCGTCCGTTAACGCATTTTAGGCAAAACCGCTTGAGATACAACCACCAAATTTTCAACACTTATTTATCTAGTGCTAAGTCAGACGCCTATTGAAAGTGGCTTCCCTCGGCCCATATTTTACAGAGTTCTGCCCCTTTACAGATTTATTAATTTCTATTTCTGTCCTATATGCCTGAATGTAACCAACTATATCTGCAGAACTGTGTTTGGTATAGCTACTATATTTTGGGAACTTAGTTATATTGTTGTATTCTACAAGCCAACAAAGGATTACTCGCCTCGGCTTATGGAGTTATGCCCCTTTCGGATGTAATAATCTCCGATTGTGTTATCTGTAGTTGAATATACAAGTTATATCTGCAGATCCGTGTTCGGTACAGCTTATTTGTCTCGGTTCTTATTTTACAGTAGTGCTAAGTCAGACGCCTATCGAAAGTGGCTTCCCTCGGCCCATACTTTACAGAGTTATGCCCGTTTACTGATTTATTAATTTCTGTCCTATATGTCTGAATGTAACTAACTATATCTGCAGAACTGTGTTCGGTATAGCTACTATATTTTGGAAACTTATTTATATTGTTGTATTCTAGAAGCCAACAAAGGATAACTCGCCTTGGCTTATGGAGTTATGCCCCTTTCGGATGTAATAATCTCCAATTTTGTTATCTGTAGCTGAATGTACAAGTTCAATCTGCTGATCCATGTTCGGTACAGCTTATTCGTCTCGGTTATTATTTTACAGAGTGCTAAATCAGACGCCTATCGAAAGTGGCTCCCCTCGACCCATATTTTATCGAGTTTTGCCCCTTTACAGATATATAATTTTCTATTTCTTGATCATCCCACATAGAACTATCTCTTCCCCAATTCACACTACACATGGGTCACAATCGTATAAAAGCCGAGGGGTTTTGATTAGATCAATCTCATGTTTTTTCTTTCAATCCCTTTCTCAGATTTTACACATTGCCCCTCAAAGTTTCACCAAAATTTTTGTTCTTGAAGATTGCGCCAAAGATTTGTCTGATGTCTTGTTTTATTTGTAGGATATAGTATTGCTGAAGGCTGACTGATCAGTAACATTGTTTGTTTTATAAAATTGTATGAAACTTCATCTGTTTGCTAGAAAAGGATGGAAGATATTTGGTCTGTGTTAAAGAATAAAAAGGAAAAAAAAGGAATAATAAAGCCTCCCTGCCTGTCCGTGCCTGTGAAGCTAGAGATAAATTTTATTCAATCTATTTCCTCATCAAGTGTAGTACTGACCATATTGTGACCTTGTTTTGGCAGGGAGTCAGAAAAAGTCACGCCCTAAGTCTCTGGCCATCTCCACCCCGACTCGCCTACTAAGCCTTGAGGAGGCGAGAGAGAGGGCCCTGACTACCAGTATACTACCCCAGCAGAAGTTCATAGAGGTGGGCGGGGGACCCGAGAATCTACCCGACAAATACCACACTGTCCTCGACCTACCAGGCTACAAGTTAGTGAAAGGGCCAATAGCTGACCATTTCTACATTTATAAATACATCAACTCAAATATTCAAGTCTAACAAAATGCTCTCTTGCATAATTAAATATCTGTTAAAAACATTGAATATTCTCCTTCTTGGTTTAAATCTTAGATGAGTTTTCCTTCAAGATCAAAAACATTTGGTGACAATCTGGGAATAAAAAGAATTGATTTGTTTCTTCACAACTTTTTTGACCTCTTGAAGGGTTATTGACTTCATACGTTTCATTAAAGGAAAAAAGCCAAAGACCCTAAGGAACCAGTGAAGCAGAAGAAATCCCCAGTTAGTGGATGGAAGTCCTTCTTCTCGAAATCCAGGTCATCCAGTATGAAAGTTGGCAAAGGGAGGAAATCTAGTGTGCCAGGTATTACAGGCTTAGTTCAAGGCTATTCTATGGATAACAACTTCTTCATTGCTGTGGAGCTGACATTTCGTTGGAGATACAAAATTTTCAAAACTTTTGCTAAAAGTTACAGGTGAAAATAAAATGAATTTCACCTTCTTTACATTTAAGCCGACTTCTAAATGCCTATAAAAAAAATTACAGTAGTATTTGTGACAATGAAGCAAGGGTCATTTGTAGTGCTCAGCCTTCTAATTTGCATATATATTTAAACTTTTGGTGGTGTATATTGACCAGAATAAGACAGGGCTTTATGGTTTCATAAAACAGATAGACCCAGGGTGAGGGAGCGAGTACAGAACTAAGATGCTGTGGATATTGGGAGAATGGTTGAAGAGGATAGTGTTGTCTTCACTGCACCCTATTCATACTGGGATAACCCTCTAACAACGTTTCTGGCAATATGCTGTGGTAGTGATAACAAATCAAAGCTCGCAAAAGTCTCATATTGTGATATATATCGGGGGAGGGGGGTCTTTAAATACTGGAAATTCATCTGGGGCTCATACTTAATAGTAGAATCCCCACTTATAGATTATCCTGAAATTTGCCTCTGCATTAAACAAAATGCTAGTATATTGCTTTATTGTACAGTGAATACCGACCGCTGGAAAAATCAAAATCCTGTCAAAACTGACTTTACCGCCGGCTACCGTTCAAAAACCTTAGAAAACCGACAAACTGTCAAAACTGCCACTTTCGCCCTGTTCCGTGCCCAGTCATTTTTCCCAGATTTTCCTATGAAGTAGGCTCTCATTTGCAAATTGTCCGATAATGAGTGAGTCCGTCCAAATCCTTTCATCGGCAAAATAAGGAGAACCCTTGACATTAGAACATTGATTTTTGGCATGAAGGCGCATCAGGGGACGGTTACTAGCAAGTTCTGAGCTGATATACTTTTGATGAAAATTTCTGGTGATTTTGACTTGGGCTGTGCCCATCTTAATATTGGCAGGATTTCAACTTGGGGGGGTCCAAGAGTTCAGTGCGCGTCGCAGTCCTAATGCCTACCCTACTTAGAAGGTCCTGTGACGTTAGTCACACTGCTCATGTCTCTGTATTAGAAAATCATATTTTTCATCATATCAGCAGCTTTGCAACATCTTATTTGTGCATGTTCTCATAACAGATCCTCTGTCACTGGGAGAACAGAAAGCTATCACTGAGGAAGATGTTCATAACTGGAAAAGACGAAGGTTACGCACGGCTAAAAGTGTCGAGTCGCTTCTTACCAGTCGTGGTTCTCGCTTCTTTGAATTCGGCTCCTTTGACAGTGCTATGACCAGTAAGTGTTTGTCAGAGACACAGAATAATATAGTTCTGATATAAGTTCAAATATTCGATACAAGCTGTATATATTGATACTTGCTGATTCTTGGCTCAAGTCAAATCAACAGCACCATGAATTTGTCATATATATTGCAGCCTCAGCGGAAGCAATTCACCATTGGGGAGGCCAAATCTGGGATGGGACCGGGAGGGAGTATCACCATACCCCAGGAAATGTTTAAAATTTACCCTTCATTTTACACATTTTGGCGCATTTTCAGGGAAGATTTTTCTGTGAATATTTCTGGCTTCCCTGGCTCTGCCGTGCCTGTATTGGTACTGTCATTTAGCAGTATTTTTAAGTGGCTCAATGAACTGATTGCTTATCTGAGCTGAATTGGAAGGTTTATCGTACAGATTCACTGAGTTAGTCTTATTTTTGTGAGATTTTCTTTGGGAAAACTATATTTTATTTGTGATTTACAGGTCAGTCCGAATCTCAGCATCTGCCGCGTAAGCGTGGCTCGAGTTCTAGTAGTCGCAGTCGTAGCCAGTCCCTGGACAGGAATATGTTTGGTTCGTCCTCGTCTCGGGAGACAGTCAAGGAGATGGCCATTGATATTGGACCCATCTCTAAACAAGGTATACATACAGTACTACCAGAACTGCATCCAAACTCAAAGCCTGACTCTCCGAATTTCAATGAATTTATCACAATATTCTGATAGGTGGTGAAATTCTTTCCACAGTACTGCATAGTCCTATATCAATACCTATGCATAGCCAGTATGTCATCATTCCTATCTCTGATACTTTCATCAGCAATTAGTCTCACAACAATGAAACTTTCTCCTGTTCGTTTTGAAATTTCATGAACAGAAAATTCACTATCTCGCTGGGCATCTCCAGATAAATGTGATTTTTCTGTAAGAAGTTCACTTTTTGATGAACAGAATCTGTGCATATCATAAATGTCAAATCAGCTAACTTTTAGATATTGGAATTTTGAAAATTGAAATGAAGTAAATGTCAATATTTGCCATAGTAGCAACTATATTGCAGACATTCAGTAACGACTATTTTCACGGTTGTTTTTGCAGGTTCCTTCAGATCAGAACAAGGCGGGCCAGATAAAGAAAACGCATCCCCCGGAGAATGTAAGCTGGAGAAGAAACAATCGTTTATTCGTGGAGATCAAACTCGACGAGTCATTGCTCACCGCAAGACTGCATCAGCTCCAGCCAATCAGCTTCATTTGGAGACTTCACCTCCATTAGCAGAGAAAAGGCGTGTCAGTCAGCAGTCCAATGAAACGCCTTCGATGAGGAAGAAGAAACAAGAGAAAGGCAAGGCTGGGTTGGATAATCCTCATGCTGAAATATCCATCCCCGTGTCAGAGGTCAGCATCTCCAGGGAAATGTCAGACAAGTTTGTCCTCAGAGTGGACAGCAAAGAAATATTTCAACCCCAAGAACAAACAGGGAAGAATGTGGACATGAAGACTTCCGCTAAGGGAGATAAATCCAGCAAAGCCAACAAGAGCAAGAAGAAAGGAAAAAGTGCTAAAGAGGAGGAGATAGTGTGTACATTGGAATTACGAGAAAGTCCCAGTGTAAGGAGAAAACATAGTGAGGAATTCATGGAGAGTTCGCCCGCGAGGAGAGATCAGGGCACAGAGACTGAGATGGCTGGTAGGCCGAGTGAGGCTGACCAGCCGAGGAACTCGCCACAAATGTACTACTCTCCTCACCATGATTACGCAGAAATTCTGGAGAACGAGGAGGACATTAGAGAACACGAGACTAGGGTCAAACGGGAAATGGAAAAGGTCAACCGGGCCCGAGGTGATCAGTCTGATACACAAGCCTCTGAGGACTCGAATGAGCGAATCCCAAAACAGCATAAAGATATGCATAATTTAGCAGAACGTGAGGATTATATGAGGCGGAAAAATGAGCTTGGTTCTTCAGAACAGAGAACTTCCGACAATCTGATGTCAGAGGTGGAAAAATTTGAACAATCCATTCATGAAAGACCCAGTGAATACGATAACCCGCGCATGTCTAAAAGTCTCAGTATTCCGTCTGATATTCAACGGTCAGTGGACAATGTGAATCTGGACAGCCAGAGTGACTTAATGTCATCTGTGACTATCAGTGAACTGTCCAGGTCTGTGGACAGCTTTAACATGGGACTGGGCGAGATGGACGGCGAGGGGGCGCTCTGGCGTAGCTCCTCTCTTGACGGGGAGCAGGACTCGCCCTTAGGCAGGACTTTACGTGAAATAAACGCTCAAATTGACAAGGCCTTTAAGAGAGACCCCTCCACCCCTAATGAACAATTGTATATGTACCCGGTGGAGGAAAGCCTAAGATTCAGTATTTCAGAGGGTCCTACATTGGACAATACCACATTACTACCCCAGCTTGGTTATGAGGATTACGAGGATGACGTTGCTACCCCGACCAATGAGGTACAGTTTGACTTTGACTCTGTACCTGGCTCCTCCTACTCGACAGTTCCGACTGCAACACTCAGTCTCCGTGAGGACTCCTTCGTCACCCCTCAGTACACATCGGTAGAGTCCCTGTCAGTTCCTGTACAGCCACCTGTGGCTCCAGAGACAACCCTGCACATCACTGAACCAGATATTCACTTGGGAGAGCAAAAGATAGGACTGTCAGCGTTAAGTAAACCATGTGTAATGGTAGAATCCCAGTCTCAATCTGTGTCAGACGCTAATCTCAAGTATAATGTTGTGCGCGCCCCATTGAGAAGCCCTAAGAAAGAGACTAGTCAGTTTATAGAGACTTCATTTGAGAGCAAAAAGCAGGAAATGGACCTGGAATTTAGTGAAATTCACCCAAGTATGCGAGAAAGTCAGCTGACTGAGGGTGAATATGTGCAATTAGAAGACGATGATTATGTCCGTTTACAAGCGGATGCTCAACTCCCTGATAGTATATGCGTAATAAGGTCTCCGACAGAGACCGGTGAAAGGACGCCAACTTCTGCTGATAGTGCTCCCATACACAGTGGTGAAATAAACAGTGCTTCTGTGCCTATTACTGTACATCGTGGTGAACAACAAGCTGTGGATTTATCACTACCTCTGTCCGCTTCTGATGAAAACTTCTGGCAAAATACGGAATTTCCTTGCTTGTCTCCCCTGTCTGACGTTATTGAAGCTTACTGTTGTAATATAGAGTCTGGTGAGGAGACCGAGTGCTCACCAGACAAGTGTAAACATAAACCTTCTTCACACGGATCTAGCGGTAAACTGTCACATACACAGGGTGGTGTTCAGTCACTGCCTGAACCCACAGTTAAACTCCATCTCCCCGATTCAACAGACTCTATGGAAAGTGAAAATTCGGAGCATTCACAGACTCCAGCTGATTCAGGGGAGGTAACCCCCGAGGGATCTAGAGGAGACCCTGAACTGCTGGGAGACGTTGAAGTGTCCTATCAAATAGACTTTCGTAAATCGGGTGGCTTTGATATTCTCGCTGACAGTGATGTTTCCCACTCGTCCATTCCCGTACACGAAGTCAGTACGGAATGTTTTATCTCCACCAATGTTGAGGAAGGTGGGGTATCGGTAACCAATGTTGAGAAAGGCAGAGAATCGGTCACCGGTGTTGATGAAGGTGGCGTATTGGTCACAAGTCCAGAGGAAGAGATTACACCAACACAGGATCACAGGTGGACTGGTCAAAGTTCTCTGGAAGTTGTCGAACAAAGGAAACAGATAAAAAAGGCTGTGAAATCTGACCAACCAGATGGTAAAGTTACCGCGATAAGACACCCAGATGCTCTACAAGATCCTGCACCTAAGCCTTCAACTGTCAAGGCTGACCAACCGACCTCGGTTGAGGAATGGTATGCTGAAATGTTACAACATGGCCTGGGGCAGACTCCAGAGTCTGACTTTGTCGCCTTGGAGGCAGCCTTGTCATATCCGGGCCCTGAGACGACAGAGGGCAGTTCAAGTAAACGACCCTATCAGACCATGGTAGAGGAACAGAGGTACGTGGACAGTCTGATTGCTCAGCACGCGTTCGGGATGTCATCCCCTCCTTCATCACCTGTGAAAAAAATGAAGGAAGGCAGGGATGATTCTATGATTGTGAAGGAACCTTTTGAACCTACTGGAATACCTGCTGTTTCTCCCACACGAAAATCTGCTGTCTCGCCCACACAAAAAACTGCTGTGTCTCCCACACAAAATACCACTGAGTCTCCCGCACAAAAATATGCTGGGTCTCCCACACAAAACACTGTTGTGCTCCACACACAGCCACCCGGTGGAGCCGGTCGACAAAACTTGTCTTTACCAACACAAGGTCCCGATAGACAAACAAGCTATTCACCACTGCAGCAGATCTCTCCCCCCAAACATGATGAATTGATAGCTGTGAGACCTAAACTGACCAAATTGGTAAAAGAGGTGCCACGAGAGGAGCTATGTATTCCCCAGATAATATCAATTCATGAATTAACCTCCGAGAAAGGTCAGGCCAAGCTGATAGTAGAACGCCGGCCTATTGACTGGAAAAAAGTTCAGACTGTGCATGCTACGAAAGTTGAACAGCCACGAAAGCAGCATGCAGAGTCACTGGACTCGCTGAGTAGTGCTGGTAGTGGCAGTTGGCCGCACGAATTGAAGTCCTCCAAAAGCCATGAGAGTCTGTGTGAAGGCCGACCCAGCATGGCTGATATCCCGCTGAGAATGACAACATCAGCGTGCGAGTCTCATGGGTATTACGGCGGTATGGGAGAGCTGGTTATCTCCCCTGATACCATGTCCACCTCCCTCAGCTCCTCTACAGACACTACGCTCTCCAGAGAGTCCGATCTGACCCTTGATGGAACAATTCTATCCATGACTGGATCAGGATACTTAGACAATACTTGTACAGGATCGGCCTTCTCTGTGCAGAAAGCTGCCTCCATGCCCAATGTGGGCAGGTGGTCCCCACCGGTGGAGGCTGAGCAGGCCAGTCTACAAAGGAGTTCATTGTCCTCGTCCAAGTCTGGTAAGCTCCAGAGCCTCAAAGAACTATTTGAACCGAGCTCAGCCGAAAACTCCTCCAGTCCAGATCTTAAACAAGAGGTGCCTTTCAGGAGATCAACATCACGCCCAGCCTCCTCCGAGAGGCAGATTTTTCCTCACACTCGTAGTAAATCCACAGAACACACCCCTCGGGCAACAGACGGTTTGTTGAGAGATACCCAGTCGAGCAGTTTTCAGTTCGGGGAGGAGTCGCCACAGTGGCAAGTTTCAGGGTTGTACCAGAGCCAGGATCAGAATTTACCCCCCACTGATGAAAGGACTGCTCATTCAAGGAATGTCCTGCAAAGGTGGCAGTACAGCGAGCCCGAGGCCACCCCAGGAGGCTCCAGCGAACCAGGCTTAGACTTCTCCAAACGCCGCGTCAGAATAGCCGACACCGCTGTATCCATGGCGGGGAAGCCGCCTGTGTATCGTAGCATACCAGTGATGCAGTCAAGGACACACAGTGACTCTGCCTTAGATGAGTCGCATGTAAGCGATGCTAAACTGAGCAGTGATGAGGTTTTCACTGACGAGATGTCAACTGGTAGTTTGGGACGCGACCAATCCAAGAGCTCAGGGCTTCAACGTAAGGGCAGTATTCGTGAACTTATGGCTGTCTTTGAGGGCAAGGATAAGGTGGGACCGGAGGAGGTTGGCACTGGGGAGCCAGAGAGGGAGACAAACACCCCCACCCCAGGCTCCTCAGAGCTCACCAGTAGTAGAGACAGTCTGGAGGTCTTGTTCACCAATGTGAGGGGCTTTCACACCCAGTCAGATACACAAAGGGGGCCTTCCCCAGTCACTTCACAGTCCATGCGGCTTGGACCCAAACCATTTTATGGCAGCAAAAGTTAGTGACATAATATTATGGAATTCTATAGCTGTGCCAATATGTGAACATTGATTGGAACTATATGGTGCTGTATTCAGTCAACACGAGCTCTGGTTTACACGATCGTATTTTAGATCTGAGAATTTAACATTGATGAAACTGTACCCAACTTGGTCAGTATATACCCAGGTTCAAGCCTTCGTTTAAGTGAACAATTCATCTTCTACATATGTATATATGTGCATGCAAGTTCCTATAGAGAACATTGCGTGAGTGCTAGTGTCTATGCATGTATCATATATGTTATTTTTAGTGAGTAAAAGTGGGGTATGGTTCAAATGGTTGTATTAACCTATCTCATCATTGGGTCTCCCAGAGAATTGTCTGGAAGAAATCTCTCCCCACCCGAGCATTTTGTAATAAGAATTCTGAATTAAGTGCAATACTGGCTGGTCGGTCAACATAGGGAGATCATTATAATAGTTAACAACATCTGACTGTTCAGTCACTCAGTTTTCCTTGTTCCTTCTATCAGTGGTGGGGATACTGGTTAGAAAAAACCTGGTCCCCCCCCCCCTCACCTTCTTCTGGGGATGGATCTCATAATTTGATGACAGTTGGGTAAAAACTGACAAAAAAAGAAAGACTCTTGATCAGTGCATGGCTTACCACTGTCAGAATGAATCTAGACAATGAGTTACTGCTTCATGCAGAATTGACATGGTGAACTTTTACCCATATTGATAATAATTTTAAGTTAGTGCTGCAGTAGGGATTGCTTTCTTGCCATAACATGGTGTCTATTCACCGATTTATATTAAACAGATCTGCCTGTGAGCTGAAGATAGATCATATAGTCACCAGGAGTTCTGTATCTCGGCTAGACCATAGAGATCTACTCTAACTTCTTCATCCTGTCAACATGATAACATCTGACATATGGATATCATCTCACCATCTCGTCACCTGGCCTATAGGATCCAATTACAGGTCCATGTACATACAAATATTGATTATAGAATCTGATGAGATCTGATAAATAAGCCAGTAGTAGTTCAAATATATGTAGCATTGTTAAGGCCTTAGTGAACGGAGTGTTGTTGTTGTTACAGTGTATTTTGGAAAATGCTGAAAAACGTGTGCCTGAAGATAACGACAATTTTCAGGTATGGTGGATTTAGTTCCTGGAATTGAGTAAATGTTAAATACCGATTGTGCATCCATGACACGACAATAAAATGAAAAGTGTAACAAAAGGCTGTGTCAATTTTGGTTGGCGTTAATTATACACAATATGGAATAAGATCCTGCAAAATACAGAAATAGAAAGGTTACCATACAAATATTGACATAGGCGATTAATTTCTAACCATTTTAAACAACAGCATATTGCCCCAGAACTCACTTTAGCTGCGAAAACGGGTCGCCAATACGGAAATAGCCGAACGTGAGATTGTCGTGTTTCATGCTTGCACTCCCAGCATCTAACGTTCACACAAGTCCAGGAACTAATTGCACGGCACATGCAATGACATTATCCTCGGCCAATCACTTTTCAGCATTTTCCAAAATACACTGTAACAACAACACCTTAAGGTAGTGATTCAAATGCCTGTTTGAATGATGACACTCCACTGAATGGTTGAGATCTGTGGCATGATTCTGTCATCACAATATTTTAAGATCAATTGAGGGAATGTTGTGATATTTGGATCATACCTGAGGAAGATCTGAATTAATTTCGGTCAATTTACATACAGCTGTGTGATTCTGTTATTTGTGGTACAATGGCGATTCCCAATGCTATGTGTGTGTGTAATATAAGCTGATGAATGCTGGATGCTATTGTATGATGTGCCAAGCTTGTCAATCATTTCATCTGGTGATGCGAGATGGCTGTATATATATTTGGTATGGTCCAGGCTTAATGTTTGTGGCATGGTTGAGACTCTGAAGGGTTGTTATCGTGGTTAGGCAGCTATGAAAATTTTAAATACCCAAGATACCGGTATGGTAGTTTTAATACAGAACATACTAAACACCTGAAACTAGCAAAATTGTGTTTGGAGTATCGTGGAAGAATTTTCCTGGTTGTGCGATGTCTGGTTCACTAATTACTGCACAGCTGCCAATGGTGAAACCCTCAGAATTTTTTTAAGTATGAACATTTTTGTAAGTATCGCAATTTAAAGTAGTATTGCATTGAATGGTGCCCAACAAGTTTGTGTATATATTATATATATAAGTGCATACACTTTGAATTTTTATGCCCTGTGCAACAGTTCATCTGATTTTGATAAGACTTATATGAGCTCTCAACAGTCCTTGTCACGAGGTATAAATTATATAGGGCCGATCAATAGATGTAAATTAGTGCACAGAATATCCTTGTTTGGTTCACTGGACACAACGGTTGGTGAACTTTTAATAGTGCAATAAAATGACAGGCATATGTTGGATAATATTTTTATGTTTTTAAGTTAAGTAAATATTGTATATAGTACAATGCTGGGCTATCGTGATGGGGTAGCCACCGGTTTCCTGTGTCACCCACCTTCATACAAGTCCTATTCTTATCAGCAAGTTGGCAAGCATGAATCAAACCCCATATTTTATTGGAAAACATCATTCTCATAACATCAGAGGTTTCATTCTCTCACTATCAGTGTGCAGTGCCCTGAAAACCTGGCATACAAGCGACTTTGCAAATCACCAATGAACATTTTCTACCCTGCCATACCAATTATTATTAAGGACAAAAAATAATAACATTTGGTGTCCATCAGAATTGTTAAAGACAGATTGTATATGCAAATCATTTTTTTTAGGATGTATACTGAATCCGGGGTTACCCTGATAGCAGGAGGTAAAACCTCTTATCAGTATGAGAATAATCACCTGAAACTAATGATTTCCCAATAGCAAAATTTTCAAATTAAATAGGTAGATTTATCTCATGGCATTTTTGCCTACAAACCTGTCACTGTTTGATGTATTCATGGTAGTGTGTATGTATTGGAGAACAGTTTAGACAAACATAAAGTCTGTAGTAAGTCCTTCACAGGTACAAGTACTTAACCCACCTAAAACTACAGATGTTGAATGGAGGACTAGTCCTTGTAAACTAAACTACATTCGTATCATTCATATTTGGCAATTATCATATAGTTCTTTGCATGTGTCGTGTCCGGTTAAATATCTCTAAATATTTACCTAGAACTTTTTAATGCCTATTACCAGTACGGAGATTCAGCCACATCTGAAGCCCCTGTGACTTTATTCCTCGCCAGCTCACCGAGCCAAATTTCTTAGCAACATTTCTTTCAAATTTTCAATTTAAATCAGTGTGCGAGAAATGAAAAGAGAAATGAAAATGTTTAATACCAGTACCGTATCATTTATTTTTTAACTTAGCCATAAATTAACTGTTCATTGTACATTGGCCCCTCTACATTCTCCTTTATGTATCATAAGTCTTGCTGTCCGAATTTTCAGGTAAATACGCGTAATATCTATAACCACTGGCTTGATGACATATGCAGTATTATTATTTTGGTACGGTTTAATCTGTCCATTTGGTACCTGGATATGAACCCAGTCCTATTACTAACAAGAGAATAATCAGTTCAGCAGAGAAACATTGTACCTGCTTCAAACAAAACCGTAAAGTTCCCGATGGGGGAACTTGCAAAATACCAACTACAGTAATTCCCCTAATAATTTGATCACCAGAATTGCAGTAAATGTGGCTTAAATCTGGAAATATTCTTGATGGCACCAGCCACAAGTGTTAAATTTTGTCAATTTGAATGAAGAATGGGAATGTTTTCATTTCTCTGTGTTTGAATAACAGAGTTGAAATGTGAACTTCCTGTGATTGAATTATTAGGGGAATTACTGTATCCAATCAGATTCTGTGATTGTCGCTTTCGGTCGATCGATTTTAGTGCAGCTACACCCAATCAACTGAGAGAACTAGCACTTCTGGTTTACCATCTGATCTTACTGTGCAAGCCTCCCATTTAATTTCAATGGGGTATATCCCGGTTCCGGCATAATACAATAACTGGAGCCAAATCTAACCAGCTTTAAGATAGCATCTCATACTTCATGCTGACGGGGCCGGCATATATGCCTGCACAAACACATCTGTTCCGATCGGCTTTAACCACTATATTCTGCTCTTTTTGAACTTCTTTTTTTATGCACAGGTGTAATATCCAGAAATATTTGTGAAGCCCTGATCAAAACTCTGACTGAGAAATCCGCCTTTACTGTTTGAGTTCAAGACTACAAAATAGTCTCAAACCAAACAGATTGGGAGGTTTAGCGGTGCTTTTTTTGTTCGAGGAACTCCCAAAGCATCTTGCATTTTACACTAGCAGATAAGGATGATATTTGATTAGAGTGGTATATTGCGGTAAACGCTGGTGGGAACAGATCTGTTTGCGAACTGTGGGCATATATGTAGACTCCATAGCGTTAAGGTACAAGATGCTAGTTCGAACCATGCAGACAAATGATGCAATCAGATTGATTTTAAGTGTGTTCAAATTCCGTACGAGGAGCTGGCATATCCAATAATAGATTTACAGGGGTTTTATTCAAATATTGACCCACATTTATATATGATGTCTTCTTTTTAAAGCTACTCCATGCAGTATTTTGTTATTTTCTCATTGCCATCACGAAGAGTAAATTGTAATATATATATATGCTACACCTGCTGGAGGAATCGAGTTTTAATTGTGTATATAATGTTTCTGGTTGGAAGAAGTCATTTCGTATTCATTGTGAATGTGTAATATATATAATATTCTGTCTGCGGCCTGATAACTACTTCCACACGATTAACATAATATATTTGATGTTTGGTCATAAATGATAGCAAGGAAGAGTGTATTGTGTAACTGTTCGATGTATGTCGTGTCATTTTTACTGTGGAAAATAAACCAGTGCAAATGAAATTTCAACTTGAATTCTCGTCACATTTGTCATCATTTCGTTGTTGCTGATAACCTGATAATTCATAATGAAAACCCGAGCAGTTGAAGTCTCCCGACGTTGAAAATATTGACTCCGCTCGGAAGCTTAACGTTCGGTCCCTGGTATGGAATCGATCTTGATTAGTGAGATCCTGTTGCAAGGTAGGCCTACTCACAAAAGAAATTCGTCCTGAAAGAAATTTTTACTTGGCTCCCAGGTGGCGCTACCGTAGGTGGATCGGCTTGAAAAACAATCCCAGTCGAGATCAGGAGACAATGTACCCACATATTCAAGGAGAAGTGGCGCCCTTTAAAATAAGACCAGTATGATCATTATTATTGAATAGGCTTGTAAGCCTGACCATTCTAGAACTAAATGGTGATAAGCATTCCTAGAAATCAGCATTGGAAATATATGTAATCGATAACTGGATCATTGTCAACCTGAAATTGTCAAAATCGTAAGTATTTTAGAGCATAATTTGACCCAAATTTACCATATATACACTGATTATCAATAGTCGAAAAATCACCCCATGCTGAAAGCAACCAGATTAGTGAACTGATAAATCGTGCGAGGAGTCCCACATCGATGCACCTGCCACTGCTATCCTGAGCAGATCTATTAACTTCAATACAAGCATCAGTTAGTATGGTAACCAAGAAATGGACTGGTAGCATAAAGGGACATAACTTATGGAATATCATCAAAACTGGTAAACTACCAGACGGTGCACATCAACAAGGTCCATGCAAATTTCCAAATTGTCCAAATAAATAAATGAGGTACGTAAGAAATTATTGACTGACCGGATAAAAGAGCCATAACTCTGGAAAACCATCAGAGCCTTTTTAAAAAAATCTGACCAGCACATCTGCAAGGTACCAAGCATCTTCCATGTAAGTTTCAAATAGCAATAGTTCCAACAGTAACCGAGATATCCAGACAAGAAATTGTTGATGGATGGTCCAGATGAGACTCCCAAATCCTGATGTGCCGAGGGGTAAAACCCTAAAGTTTGATACCAATTCATAACCGGAAACTGAAATGTACGTTGCACAGACCACCAACAAAGCAATGCCTGTAGGCTTTCTTTGCTTCAGGTATACTTCAAACTTGATCATAGTTACTGAACGATACAGATCACCATTATCAATGATTTCAAGATTTTTGTGCCACAGTGACCTGGACCTCCACTGCATAACCCATACACTCAGATTCTACTTTGTAATTTCGCACACATCTACCTTCTAGCATTCGCGATGAAGTGGGATAACCCTAGCTAATCAAAAGTTATGACACACAAACAGTATTGGTGTCTGTATGGTAATGCTATAATTTTAACAGGATGGGAATAACTTTCAACTCGGAACCCAACTAAAAATTCTGCTAGGTCTATTCTGGTCATGATTGAGCGGAAAATTTAGCCTCCCTCCATCTACTTCAGCAGGTTAAAGAAACCCACCTCTCCAAAATTGAGGTAAAAAATGTCGTTTTTGTCCAATAAATTCAAGAATATATCGATTGAGGAGACAACCTCCACAGGTGACCATGGACATATATATCTGCATCGGATGGTATTGAAAAAACAAATTGTTGTCTATCTAATTTGCATAATAATAGATGACATGTTTTGTTCTCAATTAGACTGCACACTTTTACTGGAAAACCACTGTTACAATATGTGATCATATATAAGCTAAGTCGCCTGAAGATTTTCGAGCATTATGATGAACAAGTCAAAAGTTATTAAGCAAATGAGCTGTTTTTCCTCCGTTTTAGAGAGTTAGTTCCCTCAATCTGATTCAGCAACAGTCACAGAGATCGATAATGGGAGATTTTCATTGAAAAAGCCCAACTCCAGACTTGCGTTAACAGGTTTTATTTTTTATTCGTTCTATACACACCATTGTTTTTTATCACATACAACAATAAACTGTAACAGGGTGACAGAGACCTACCTGTACCTAGATATAATACATCGTAGATCTGTTACCACATGTCCAGTTTGTCCTATCACAACAATAATGGCCTTGATTATGCTTTCGACAGCTATCACATGGCTTTGAATATTGTGCTCCGAGTGACCAATTATCTCGAGGACAAACGAGACATTGACCAGTGAATACTTATACATATTCAGATCACATTTGTACAATAGGGAAGCCTTCAAACAGTCAAAGTAAGAGTAAGGTCAAATCTTTAATAATTCAATCACAGGAAGTGAAATTTCCCACCATAAAACAAGGGGGTGGTCAAATTTATTAGAACAGGAAGTTGACCACATGGTCAAAATAACAAATAATCCAGTATTTCTTCATTTTAATAATTTTAAAAGGTGATCAGCTTTATTAGAATGTCTAATTGGATTTTGTCCATAAAATTGGAAGTGATTTAAATTTTAATAGGGTGATTGAGTTATTAGAGGATTTACCGTATTTATCCATAACCACTAGGTGGCGCCACCATTAAGGTCAAGCAAATTAGACTGATTACATGATTGTTGCATCATTAAATGATTAGAACATTGTGATTTAGTGAAGGGAATGTCACACTAGTAATTTCATGACACCACGATACTACGATGATGCATACAATTGTATTATCAACACTAGTATGCGCAAAATAGCATGTGGTGCCATCTTGTGGGTAAGGGCAAATAACTCTAACTATGACTAGTTGGAAACTCATCTATGGCTGAAGCTTCACAAATGATATAGAATGGTAGCTGGATTAGGTCTACCAAATCATATAACATATAAAACACAGCATGTTAAATAAACAAAATATATCAATAAATATTTTCATATTTATATATTATGCGTCTCAGCGAGCTTTGCAGCAAAATAAAGATTAACTTAAAAAATAGCAAAATAATGGAATAGCTATACCAATGAAGAAAACATCAATAATCTGTAAGATTAATTATAATAATTATATCCATGTAAATAATAGATATAAATATAGAGTAAATTTGAATAGATTCATGCAGGTACTAACAATATCAAAGCAGCTAGTCAGTTGAATATTTGGCTATATTTTACCCTATTAATATTCAATTATGCCCAGAATTTACCACAAATTATTCCTAAGAAGTTGGCTCTCATTTGCAAATTGTTCAGTAATGAGTGAGTGAGTCCATCCGAATCCTTTCGTCGGCAAAATAAGGAGAACCATTGACATTAGAACCTTGATTTTTGGCATGAACGTGCATTAGGGGACTTACCAGCAAGTTCTGAGCTGACCTACTTTTGATGAAAATTTGACCTACTTAGGTGGAGAAATCACTGGTGATTCTGACTTGGGCTGTGCCCATCTTAATATAGCCAGGATTTCAACTTGGGGCGGGGGGTATTTCCCAGAGTTCAGTGCACGTCGGTTACTCTCCGAGTTCCAAAATTTCTATTGAACGTTCTGGCCGTAATAGAAGGACACAGAAGTAGTCGGTATACATTAATATACCTTGTATATATTTCTAAGCAGTTTAATTCGATAATATAAGTTTTCTTGTCCTCTGGGCTTTGTAGAAGATTGAAGTATCCCTGTCTAAATATAACCATGACTTGTTATAAAATATTGCAGAAGTCAATATCAAACCCTACTTCGTAGGTCCTGTGACGTTAGTCACACTGCCATGTGATCAGTTACTCTAATAAATTGCTCACCTAAATGTGGGATATTAGGTCCCATGTATGTACTATCGCATCAACTTTTTGTTCTGATAAATTTGAAAATTTGATCGCTCGGCTATTAATGGTTCAGGAAATACAGTTCAAGTGATTGAATTATACACGGTTGACCATATATCTATCTTTATAGAAGGAATGGGGTTAACCTTCACCGGTGTGTTATACAAAGCTCCGATATCTCTGTACATAACTGACAATATTAAGTAAAGGGTCAGACAAAGCTTGGTAAAACTTCAAGATGGGAGTCAAGGTTACTCAGTACCGTATGAGAGAAGTAAAGGTGCCCCTGGAAACTAAACTGGGATAATGAAAGACATTAGACACATTGTAAGGTTACCCTATTGAGACAGTGTTACCAGTCAGAAATCAAGCCTGGCTATATGTCATTGCCTCTCCTGTGGAGCCAAGACTAGTTCATGCGAGTAACATGTGAAAATGCAAGGTTAAGGGCAACTACCAGGCGCTTTGATAAATGACCACTTTGCTCAGGGAATGTTTCTGAATGCGTGTATGGAATTGGGAGAGTGGGTATTACTTAAAGGGAGGGTGGGGGGGGGGATATGAACATTAGTGTGGGGTGCGTGAAGTTAATGGTGGGGGGAGAGGGGAGGGCAAAACCACAGCCCCTTTGAACAATAACTTTTGGGCTATGTAGATCTGCAGTCTCCGTATCATTTCTTTAAGACAATAAGAATAATAATCTATTCTAATTCCTCTAATTTTTCGAACAGCATTTTTAGACTTAGAAAGAAGATAAATACATGTTTATGTCAACTGAGGCTAAATACTGTGGCAAGGATAATGTTATTAACCCAAGAACTGAAAAGATAGCTTGTGAAATTTGTAGAATGCTCACAAAATTTCTCTCCACAAATGCCTGAATTTCAGTTTTGCTGTCTGAATAATTAGGACAAATACATATACATAACAGTTTTTCATTAATGACTTCTATCAAAAACTAATTTCTTGTATCGTATCGAAAATACTGGCCAACCAGTAACATACAAGTTCCCATACTTGCACATAGCAATGTATATGTTCCCATACTGGCTAACCAGTAACATACACATTCCCATACTCGCACATAGTAATGTATATATTCCATACAGTGACACTCGCACACAGTAACAAAGATGTTCCCATAATCGCACATTCACCTTGTCCATGCACCTGTACACACTCAATCGAATCTTATTTCATGCATTACTGAAACCACATATATATTATGGTACCGGTTCAACTGGGCAATTCGGTATCCCTTCACTGAACAATATTTACAGTCAAGGCCTTTGGTTAAATAGAATTGCAAATCATAAAGCACATGTTCATAGTTCATTGAGGTAAGCCTATGCGTCCATTCCCACTGGTCAGTCGGTCAATACCATTGTTACTAAACTGCTGAAATCTCCACTTAAAACTTTGTATCCTTGTAAGGACTTGGTGTATTCAATACTTGAGCTCCACGACAAATGGCGCGCAATTCTTCCACCAGTGTCTCGTAACGATAGGCCACTCTTATATCTGGCACATTTGTTCTGCTCACGTCATTACCGGCCACACCCTCTCGTGTGTAATTCAGCCCCAGCCAATGCTGTTGGACCTGCAACAATGAATAAACACATGTTCAACTGAACTACTTACTATCTTACTATTCCCAAACAGATCACCTACATGCTTCTCTTTCATTACCATTTTGAAGTGCAACAAATAATCTGATATTGATTAGTAGTTTGCTGCAAATTCCAATGCAATGCAAACAATTCCACCATGACACAGAAAATGGAGCATTCAGAAGTTCGAGTGCAGTGAGTTTGGAAGGTTTTTTTTATGATTATGGTGGGGTGAATTTGGGAAGGCTTGGGTAATGGTGGGGTGAGTTTTGTAGGCATTTCTCTGGGAAATAATGGAGTGAGTTTGGGATGAGTTTCTCTGAGTTATGGAGGGATGAGTTTGGGATGAGTTTCTCTGAGTTATGGAGGGGTGAGTTTGGGATGAGTTTCTCTGAGTTATGGTGGGGTGAGTTGGGAGGGAGGGTTCTCTGGTTTATGGTGGAGTGAGTTTGGAAGGGGTTCCTCTGGGTTATGGTGGGGTGAGTTTGGGAGGGGTTTCTCTGGGTTATGGTGGAGTGAGTTTGGGAGGGGTTCCTCTGGGTTATGGTGGGGTGAGTTTGGGAGGGGTCCCTCTGGGTTATGGTGAAGTGAGTTTGGGAGGGGTTCCTCTAGGTTATGGGGGGGTGAGTTTGGGAGGAGTTCCTCTGGGTTATGATGGCGTGAGTTTGGGAGGGTTCCTCTGGGTTATGGTGGGGTGAGTTTGGGGAGGGGTTCCTCTGGGTTATGGTGGAGTGAGTTTGGGAGGGTTCCTCTGGGTTATGGTGGATGAGTTGGGAGGAGTTCCCGGTTATGGTGGGGTGAGTTTGGGAGGGGTTTCTGGGTTATGGTGGGGTGAGTTTGGGAGGGTTCCTCTGGGTTATGGTGGGGTGAGTTTGGGAGGGGTTCCTCTGGGTTTATGGTGGAGTGAGTTTGGGAGGGGTTCCTCTGGGTTACGGTGGAGTGAGTTTGGGAGGGTTCCTCTGGGTAATGGTGGGGTGAGTTTGGGAGGGGTTCCTCTGGGTTATGGTGGAGTGAGTTTGAGAGGGGTTTCTCTGGGTTATGGTGGGGTGAGTTTGGAAGGGTTTCCTCTGGGTTAAGGTGGGGTGAGTCTGGGAGGCGGTTCCCTCGGAGTTATGGTGGAGTGAGTTTGGGAGGGTTCCTCTGGGTTATGGTGGGGTGAGTTTGGGAGGGGTTCATCTGGGTTAGGGAGTGAGTTTGGGAGGGGTTCCTCTGGGTTATGGTGGAGTGAGTTTGGGAGGAGTACCTCTGGGTTATGGTGGAGTGAGGTTGGGAGGGGTTCCTCTGTTATGGTGGGGAGTTTGGGAGGGGTTCCTCTGGATTATGGTGGAGTGAGTTTGGGAGGTTCCCTGCTATGGTGGGGTGAGTTTGGGAGGGTTCCTCTGGGTTATGGAGGGGTGAGTTTGGGAGGGGTTCCTCTGGGTTATGGTGAAGTTTGGGAGGGGTTCCTCCGGGTTATGGAGGGGTGAGTTTGGGAGGGGTTCCTCTGGGTTATGGTGAAGTTTGGGAGGGGTTCCTCCGGGTTATGGAGGGGTGAGTTTGGGAGGGGTTCCTCTGGGTTATAGTGGGGTGAGTTTGGAGGGGCGGGTTCCTCTGGGTACTGTTGGGGTGAGTTTGGGAGGGGTTCCTCCGGGTTATGGTGGAATGAGTTTGGGAGGGGTTCCTCTGGGTTATGGTGGGGTGAGTTTGGGAGGGGTTCCTCTGAGTTATGGTAGGGTGGTTACTCAGGCTTATGGTGGAGTGAGTTTGAGAGGGGTTCCTCTGGGGTTTAGTGGGGTGAGTTTGGGAGGGGTTCCTCTGGGTTATGATGGGGTGAGTTTGGGAGGGGTTCCTCTGGGTTATGGTGGAGCGAGTTTGGGAGGAGTTCCTCCGGGTTATGGTAGAGTGAGTTTGGGAGGGGTTCCTCTGAGTTATGGTGGGTGAGTTTGGAAGGAGTTTCTCTGAGTTATGGTGGAGTGAGTTTAGGAGGGGTTCCTTTGGGTTATGGAGGGTTGAGTTTGGGAGGGGTCCATCTGAGTTATGGTGGGGTGAGTTGGGGAAGGACACTTAATGGACTGTATGAACATTTAGGATCATTTAAGCTGCGTGTGCCACTCAGTTACAGTATTGTACAAAACCAAAGTTATCTGGTTGGTTAAAGGATTTTAATCAATATTTTTTTTTCTCTGGAATATGTGTCAGAAGAGTTAGTACTTAATTAATTTTTTTTTTTTTTAAAATTCATTGTCCCCTGTGGGCGTATTTAAGCCTTTTTGACAGCTCTATTTAGCTCCCAGTTCGATATGCATATTTGTGGAATGAAAGCGAGGGCGCCAATCTGTGACATCACAGGCGCGAGACCTCGCTAATGACAGGTAGCAATTTAGTATGAATTACATACTGGGAGAGATTTCTTTTAGTGGCATTTAGAAGTTGGGAAGTAGATAAATAAACAAATTACTTATGGATAACAAGTTCTAGTTTATTCGGGACGACGTTTTGATACAGGTATCGTTCTCAAGACAACTAGAACTCGTGGACTTCGAAAGGCTGCCGTTACCTGTGTGATTTTATGGTTTTGATGTTTGGCTGTGATCTTTAGTGAGTTTTTCCTATTTCCCAAAATTGGATCATGACGTGTATAGGTTGTGTTATGTGTAATGCTTTAGTTACCTTTGACAGTCATAACAGGATGAAATGTACGAAGTACAATAATTTGATGATTTATTCCATCAATTATTTTGGTGCTTCAGGGTAAATTTTAATGAAAACCACAGCGTCCGAAGTCCCCCGACGTTGAAACTAATTATTTGGCTTGGAACCTTAACATTCAGTACCCAGCATAAAAAACCATTCTCGAGTGATATCCTGTGGCAAGTTATCCACATACAAAATTTGCAACGAATCCGTTTAGGTTTTTGAAAGTACTTACCGTCCAGAAGTAACTATTTTTTTTACTTGTCTTCCTGGTACTTCAGCTTGTCACCCCTACTGAAACTTATTTTTCACCATACTGTCATGTATTCCAACTAGTTTCTCCAATTTTTTCAGGCATTGATTGTAGAATTTGAACGCACGTGGGGTTTTTTCTCCATCGGGAGACATTGAGGACACTGACAGATTTATCTCCTTCCTCTAGCTCTGCATTGTCCTCACTCCACGATGTTGACCATCATCCTAACGCATGGCACGATCACACATAGAAACTTCTGCTCATAGCCATGCAGTAATGGATGATATCTGAGTATATTAGGGCATTTCCCAATTGGTCACCTCCGATTTATCCCATGAGATCCGAAATCGGCGCAATCACATTCATAAAACGAGGACACACCTCCAGAAAGCCATCGACTGAAATGATCCCTTGGTGGGCCTCGAAATGCCCCTACCACAAAATAATATGGAACTGCGCATCTGAAAACCCCTCGGCTCTGGGCGCCAGCCATTCATAATGTATTGAATTTGAAGCAAGACTTCAGGAACACCAAGCAGTCAAGTGACAAATATACCGATTATGAAAAAAAAGAAATGACCTCGAACGTTTCCGTCCAATCAGAAAATCCGGTATTCATTACATAAGTCTTTTTCAGAGATAGAGATCAATAATGATTTCGCATAAATTAAAGATGGCCGCCCATCCGTCCCACCACTCAGAGAAACTGATGTGGTTATTCATTGCAAGTCTCTTGATACATGGATTCTGTATACCAAGTTTCATATCGAACACTGAAATGGTATCAAAGATATAAATCATTAAAGATTTTGCATAAATTAAATATGGCCACCAAGGTTTCCGCCCAATCAGAAAAACCAGAACTGTCTATTGATACATCGATGATGTATACCAAAGTTTAATCGAGCACAAGTTGAATGGTATCAGAGATATAGATCATTAATGATTTCGCATAAATTAAAGATGGCCGCCCATCCTTCCCGCCACTCAGAGGAACTGATGTGGTTATTCATTGCAAGTCTCTTGATACATTGATGCTGGATACGTTATGATAAGTTTCATATAGAACACTGAAATGGTATCAAAGATATACATCATTAAAGATTTTGCATAAATTAAAGATGGCCACCAAGGTTTCCGCCCAATCAGAAATGCCAGAACTGTCATTTATCGTAAGTCTATTGATGCATCGATGATATATACCAAATTTCACATCGAGCACTCGAACAGTATCAGAGATAGAGATCATTAATGATTTCGCATAAATTAAAGATGGCCGCCCATCCTTCCCGCCACTCAGAGGAACTGATATGGCTATACATTGCATATCTCTTGATACATCGATGCTGTATACCAAGTTTCGTATAGAACACTTGAATGGTATCAGAGATATATATTATTAAAGATTTTGCATAAATTAAAGATGGCCGCCAAGGTTTTCACTGAATCCGGGAAACTGGTTTGGTCATTCCTTTGAAGTTTCTTGATGCAACGATGATCTATACCAAGTTTCACACTGAACAGAGAAATGGTACCTAAGATACACAAGATTAATGATTTTGCATAAATTAAATATGGCCGCCAAAGTTTCCAACCAATCAGGTCCAGATTCAATAGGTTTCTGGGTCATGAGCATATGGATGTGCAGTGCAAGTTTGGGGTGCCTAGGGTAAATCGTTCTAAAGATATCTTGGTAGCAAGAAAGCTATGATGGTTTCGCATAAATTAAAGATGGCCGCCAAAGTTTCCAACCAATCAGGTCCAGATTCAATAGGGTTCTGGGTCACGAGCATACGGATGTGCACTGCAAGTTTGGTGTGCCTAGGGTAAGTCGTTCTAAAGATATCTTGGTAACGAGAAAGGTGTGACGGGCAGATGGACGGACGGACGGACGTACATGACGACGACAATACCATTTTCCTGTGAACTGTCACAGATGTTGTTAATTTAAAATAGGTAAGGTCGTTAGTAATATAATTTTTCTTAAGAAAAACAAAGAAGCATGCTCCATTAGAGTGGGAACTAAAATAGCTGATTCGCACAACTTCATTTTGGTCTCGCATAGAATCCCCCAGTCTTGCGCATCTGCACCCAAAATGAGACTGATATGTCGGATGTCTGAGATGCCCAGGTCAAACTATTTAAATACAGATAATTTCAATGGCTCGTTTAAATGCGGTAGGCATGTGACTTGATGCTTCAGGAACAACTTTCGAACAGGATTATGTCCCTCCAGAAATATGTCCTTTGCGGCTGAGAGGTGGCACCGTGTGAAATACTTGCCGAATCATAGCGATAAGCTAAGGGTAGTGAAACGTGAAATGCCCTTAGCAAGCTAAGATGGATGTTGACTGTGGGCTCATTTCTCTCAACAGACTGTTCCACTATTAGGGGGTTCAGTGTAACATGTCAACAAAATGTTCAATTATGAGATTAAATTTGTTGGAATAATATTTTCTTGAATATCATAACAGCAGGGGGGTTTTAGGCACTTTCTCATCTAGGTAACTCAGATTAAAAACTTGAATTTGAAGAATTGAGTTTTTGAGAAATTTTAAACTGGAGATTTGCCCTAGCCACAACTGTTCCTATCAATAATACCTTCGGATGATAGTCACACATGGCGTTCAGTGATCTCCGTCTGCTATAACCCGTACCGTATAAAAGTACATTTTGATGCTAAGTACCCGTTATTTTCGGGAAGCTAATTCCTTCCTTTCCACGCTTGTCACTTTTATTAAAGTTTCCGGCGCTGGTGATCAGCTGTACAAGAGCCGTTTTCACATCGACCCTGACTTTCCCCATGTTACGGTAGACGCCATATTGCGTGTATTTGGGCCACTACGCATGCGCAGTTACATTGCATTGCATCAGACAATTTAATCAAATTTATTCATCAGTCGGTGCATCTACATTCATGCAAAGTGGATACTTTGAGATGGAAGTATGCCATCACATGCCATTTTCATTTACATAATAAATTTCACCGAATATGTCATTTGAAGCCATGTTTCATTTTTGAAATATTAGAGTGGCTAATTTTATTGATTAGTCGCATGATACGAAGCAATAAGTTGCTGTGAAAATCGTAGAACAATGAAGCCATAGATGTTGTTGAAAGATCCATACAGTCCACGGTATGTGTGGATGTCCACATTTTCCATAAATTGACAAAAACTGTACCTCGATCAAGGTATTTTCCCCAACCTGTTGAACAGCTGATACATCCCTGCAGAGTATGTTAGGCTTACACCACCACCTGTGATTTTCAATGTGACGTCTGATCGTTTGGCGGCCGATAACTTTTTCACAAGAGCCTTTGTTTTGTTCAATGAGTAACATTTTTATTTGACATCAGATTCGTTGACGTATCTATAGCTGATAAGCACATTTGCGGCACTGTCAGTTTCTAACTGTGAGATTTGTGGAAACTTCGAAATCTCGCCACTGTCGTTGGGTACATCTGTGGGTGTCCAGTTTTCGTCACGCACGTCCGTCTTTGAAGATGAGAATGGGAGGACTGCCCTATCGTCGGCTCGCTTGGACCTCATCTTTTGATTGTGCGTAGGTTCAGCGTGCCAATGGAGTGGTATTTATACCGCCGTCAACTTTAAATATCACTTGAATTCCATTATTTCTGCCGGTCGAAATGTGCATGTCCAAAATGGCGGAACCGGACCGGAACTTTCAAGCGCAGCTCTCGTAAAAGTCTCACGAGAGCCCATTTAGCAGTATGCGCGAAGACGTCTCTGCACAAGTTCCGCCTTTTTTCAAACCGGAAGTTTAGAATTTCAGACGAACAATTTGCGAACAATTTGGGCTTCAAAAACAAACTTCCCTTCATCTGAGACAACCCAAATTGTTACGAATTTCCAGATCAATATCTTCTCCACATTTGGCACTGTGATCATAAGTCCCAACTCTGCTTTGTTTTCTCGCAATCTTGCGGACAAAGCGATTTTAGCCCCCATGAGACCAAGCCAATCCAATAAGGCTGCGCGCGTACGCGGCAGCCTTAAAAACATTTTCCACTCATCAAATCCATTTTAAGACACACTAAAGCCATATACCTTTATCGCGCAACATATTCGTCAGCCATTCTGTTATTGTCTAGATCTGCAGAATTTGAGATGTAGGATGTCTTGCATCTTGGTATTCAAATGATCAAACGCTAGCTCTGACATTTAGAGATAATTGTCGTTAAGATTTCAGCTACTTGTTATAGCAAGCACTTATTCAGCTACATGTATCAGGAAGGCATTGTCAGTGTTCGGCTGCAAATTCTGCAGCATCTTTTGTTATTTGCTCAAAGTAGGCTATGTTATAATGCATTCTTCTGGTGAACTGTCAACAAGATTAAATATGTGGTGTTAACAGTTTAATGGTTCGGTATCCTCATTCCGAATAACATGATTGATGGTACTCTTCCTTGCATCCTATTTACGTCGCAGCCAGCGATTGAGATAGGTTTGAAGTAGAGAAATTAAGAGCGAGTACATGCCAATATTGAGCCAATGTGCCTTAGGCCCTAGGATGGAAGAGAAAGAATCTTAGAAGATTTGGGGAAAGATATTTGTTTTTATATTAAGTTTGAGGAACTCCAATATGATGACAAATGCATTGGCGCACAAGTAATTTAGGATGAATTTACACATGAAGTTATTGTCACCTCTAGATGACTCCACACGGAAAAATTATATTGAAAATAAACGGCTGTAAACTCCATGAACTCCACAAATGAATGTTTTATTGTCAAGGGGCTGTGCTAACCCACTACGAGAATTATTTAAGTGTACCGTCGGGTAGTCCCCCTGTTCGTTATTACGTCTGATTGTGACATAGTTGAAATGCATGTTTGTTGTGAATGTTGACGGAGATTTGCGATTGAGCAGCGATAATTGTCCGACAAATAATTTTTTGGTTTGCATATTCCGACACCTAAAGCTGTCACGTCTGCTGTTTTACTTTTACAGATCTTTCGCAGCCCAATGTATGTGCAAGTATTATATCCACACGTTTCAGAGTCGCCTACAAATCATAAACATCGTCTTTGGTGGAAATTTTCTTGATGTCCAGGTTTACTGGATAACCCCACAAATTCTTGTTGAAGCTTCAGCAAATACAAAATCATCAATAATCGAAAAACCTATTTCGTATGACAGTTACCACCAATTCCATATGGGTGTGAAATAAAAATAATAAAAACACAAGATGGTTTCCTGCAAGAGAGAAACGATCAAGTTTTCGACCGCTTCTCTCTTGCAGGAAACAAGCCTATGTTTATGTATACCATGATTGTCTTTTTGAATTTGGTGCTAATACTGTTATATGGAAAATGGAATAGGTCTTTGGATTATGGACGCGGATATTCTCTAATGGACGACGGCTGGATTATGAATGACGGACTAGACGCTTGTAATCATACTGTTCGTTACAAAAAGTCCTAATCACGGATCAATACCATTTATCCGAATTATTTTCAAATCGTTTCCCGGAGTCTGTATCTTAGCCACGCTTTGATTGAGACTGTTCATTTTGAACACCTTGCAGTCGTAAAAAACATGATATTCAAAAGGCTTTACCATTTCACGGCTGCGAGAAATAGGTTAACGCTATTCTACCAAGGCTCAAATAGACTTTCGGCAAGAGAAAATACGTTAGCTCTATTGATCGCTAGACGGCTTGCCAAACGAAAACAATTATCAGTGTGGACATGTTTGCGCCAAGATTGATAATTATACATTATTGGGAAGCATTCAGTTGTTGAATTCAGAAAACAAGTCTGATGATTTCGTCTTGATTAAATACAACTTTTGTTAACGTATCTGGTCGTTTATATTATCCCGAAAGAAGACAGCCAATCTGTGTAAATATATGTTTTAGTACTGTATTAGTACATATATGTACAGCGGCAATAATAACATACAATTAGGAACTAGTAAGTGGTAGTAATATCCGATGCAATTTCGGTTAATCGTAGGATTTCTTTCTGCCTTTGGATCATTGAGACAGCCTGACGCCATGTAGGGTACAAGAACAACATTGAATACTGCTTTCACGACATATTATGGCTCTTGGCTGTTTTCCAAGATGAGTAATGCCGTCTTTTGGCCATCTGTCTGCACTCTCCACGAACCTCCTATACCCCCTTATTTTTGATTACCAATGACCTGCATTTTACTGGCTTGCGTGACTCATCGCATCCACTTATTATATCAATTTTCAGACAGATGAGAATCTGCAATCAAACGTGTTACAATAAAATTGCGCCAGTGGCATAGTTGCTGAATGTGGGATTAAAAATTGTATGTTTAATTTGAACTTTGATTGAAATTGTAGTTTAGGTGTCGCTTCCCATACGGATTTCGCGGCACACCTACTCATTAAATTTCACGGTACATTACTTAGTTCGTTCAAAATCTTTACTAGCGCTGTATGTGTAATAGGATATAGTCTGTCACTACAGTATATCTGAGCCTAAGTAAATTGTCCAGGTTATAACAGGTGAGTTGGCACCTCCTAAATTGAAATGTACTATACTTGGTGCTTGTGCTGGCATGGAGAATCGGGCTGGTGGGTTGACCCTTTGTGTGCTGGTGGGCCATAATGTGTTCTTCCAGTGTAAAATAGACCTGTCCAAGCATGATTTCCTGTAGACTGGGGAAGGTGATGTTTTACCTGCACAACTAGTTTTAGGTGCAATCTTTGTTGGTCATTTAGTTGGGAAGGACACATTTCATCTGTCCAGATTTTTATCATGCATTTTGGCGAGAACCGTCATTTGTCAGGTATATCTACATTTATATATATTCATTGATGTTATGATTATTGTTGGAAACTATATTCTGCTATAATTAATTAGAAAAAGTTAATTGGAAGATTCAGTCTGAAATAGACTAAATTGAACTTGCTAGTGTGTACATGTAGTCAGCAAGATTATTTGTACCAGTAAATGGAATGAAGTGCATTTGTCCTAATTTGGCAAGGCACCTGTAGGGTGTCTAGATATAGTATGACAATATTTCATGATTGTTCCTATTTTGTTTACCAGGTCCGGGAAATCCCACGAAATTGCGTATATATACGTCAGTTCGCATATACAGACCAATGAGTGATAGGCCAGTTAGCCTATTAATATCGTTGTCGAACGAACATTCCTCTCTCACTGAAAAACGATCTCAAAGTGCAAGATGGTACATGTATATATGTGGGAGATACTTCGAGTTGTACTCTAACTAACCTGCTCATTGGCAACAACTACTTTTACGGCATGTCTCTGACACGAATCGACTAAAATGGACCCCCTACTTACCATTTCCCTCATTCTCATACTTACCTTCATCTATCTGCATCAAATTTTCATAAAAATGCACGGAGCTTTCACATCATGTTACTCTCTTGTGGGTGCAGCCATTTGCAAAGACAGGGCCGCGTGCAAAGCGAGAAAAGCATGCAGCGCTTTTGCTGCAGTCACATTCCTCCTAAGTCCGTTATCCGCCTTGTGGAACTCGTCATATTTTACACATCCTACATCGGTTACGGTCATCATTCCTCTCATAACAGGCAGAGAGGAGAAAAGCGGCTTAATTTTGAATTTGACCATATGTATGATATTCAATTACAAGAACCAATTCCAAAATTGAGTAAAGGACTTACAGATTGAAATCAGCCTATAATTTTCGGTCGTTTTATTTCATTCAGAAATAAGCATGCTTTCTCGTACGATAAAAATAGGCTTTGCAGGCCAGCAATTATTTACCGCATTAATTCAAATGCATGGAAAACGTGACTACATTAAACTTGTTGTCTATTTCTTGCATGTACCCAGCCTTTAGACGCTAGTCCAGCATCACACAAGGGAGAAGAGTATTCCAAAGACAGACTTTCGATGGAGGTTATTCAACATCATGCCCAGCGAAGAAGGAAATAACCAATGAAATATCGATACCATGAAGAAGTCAATATATCTCGTACTCCTTCGCGTTATTACGGACAATTACCATACATTCTTCATATCATCCTTCATGTCATTGTATAACGAACCACTTTGTAACTAACATGAATAAAGTTAATGATACTTATCATCAGGTCTTTTTTTGTTCCCCAATGCATCTTTACAGAGACTTCAGTGCATCACCATATCCTCCTTCCAATGGTAGAAAGAAGAAAATTCCCAACTAAATCTTCAAACCCACTCACCCTCGTTATTCGAAGTATCACGGATGTATTGTCCTCAACATATTTTATACATTTTCATTTGGATGGACATAGGTCTTGGGTGATGGTCTGAAGTTTTGCGCTATATTGGTACCGTATCACCACGGGTCCATCTACCCCAGCCACTGCTCCCCCACCCCCACTCTCCTTAACCCCACCGCAGAATGTGGCCTGTGATGCTCGTCGTGAAATTAGATGCTTAGTGAGCTCAATTTGCCGCGGGCAAGCTCCGTTCTCTATATGTATCCCTATTTGGAGTAGTTGTGCGGTACTGCTAAATAATCTATCTTGCACCCCTGCTGGATGATGGCCTCAGATTGTGCACAAAGCCCAAGTTGATGAGTTAGAGCCAATACTCTTTTTTATGCTCATCTTTCAAAATATTGACCATCACCACTGAAGATTGAAGAGCATTGATTGTAAATCAGGTCATCATCATTTAAGGGTGATGGCTCTATCTCATCACCTTTTAAACATGATGACCCGGTCTGAGGCCTGATCACCATTAAAGGGTGATGGGCCGTCAACTTCGTTGTGACTGTGTATCTGCAAATGTCGGGTATTGAGCAAAATTGATTCGTAGGTAATGGGTTGAATGAAGTCAAAATATAAAAATAGACTTCATTATATCTGTGAAATATGGCATCTACGTTCAACGGCAACTAATCCAATGTTATCAATTTCATCACACGGTATGACTATTTTGGTTAAAGCTGTTCTCAGGTTATCTTGTGAATAAGGTAAGGAAGCAACATGCCCGATACTTATACGAAAAATGCTAAAATAAACATTCTTCATGAGAGTTTATTTGAAGGAAATTCTTTGCAATAATACAAGAAAATATTAGTGGGCTTCACAAAAGACAATTGTGATATGTGAAGATGTGATATTGTCCGTACGGTATCTATTTGGTTTTCTGACGGTTCTGCAAATATCGGATAGGGTAGAAAGGTATCCGTATGTGGTCTGGTGTTACGACCAATAATTCGTCTATTTATTTCCAGTTTAAGGTCGATGGATACAGGTTTTCCACGTCCGTGTTTGCCATATAGCGACAACATGGAATAAGAATTATGCAGTTGGTTAACTCTGTTCAGGGCCGTAGATGACATGTGAGCAACTTCTGACCGCTTTCACCTACCATCACCGTGGATAATCAATTGACAATATTGCTATGAGAAGGACTAAAGAGAGTTAACAACACCACGCATACATTTGTAATATCAGTATCAGGGATTTATTTCTCGGTAATATATATGAATCCGGACTCCTTGTCATTCACTGTTTCCAATACAGCTGATACAAAGCCACGAGTAAAACAGCATGGTTTGTAAATAATTTGTCTATAGGTCAAAATATTACATAATGCTGAATACAAAGTGAACTACAATCTAATACAATAAAGCACATCAATGGTTTTATATTCTTCCCAAATTAAATATCTGAAGTATTGAGATAGTAGCCAAATGTAGAAATTAGAAACAATATGACACCATTTCAAATTGAAATATGGTTGTCGTCTAGACAGAATCTGATCACAGCCTCCTTTGATTTACAACAATTCATTGGGCATTACAATAATATCGACTTTGCGACCATACCTTCTATTTTAAATGAGTCTTTCCTTGGTGCCCATGGTTTATTGATATTTAATTAAAATTTATATACAACATATATACATTGCTAGAAGTACCGGCTAGACATAAAAAGTAAAAATGTATCAATAGACAATAGACAATACAAATACAATTGAAAAGACAATACATTATCACACAGTAGATAACAGTACAATCAGCCCTAGATGACAGAGCGTCTTCGGAGCATGGGGAAGAGCATAGGAGTGGGAGAAAAAATATCAAAGAAGTAAATTAATAATTCAGGGAGGCGAACTCCAGTATCGTCCCCCTTAAAGGTTTGCCCAGTTCCCACCCCTCCCAGCCGGTGCTCCAAAACACTTTCCGGTCTGGCCAATTGCAAACTTCTGCCACAAATTCACAATGTGACCTATCCCGGACTGGTGCCTCCATCATCCAGGACAATCCCCCCACCCCACATGAAGGTAACAGATTAAACGTATCCGCTTAGTGTTACATAGTACAACCATGCAAAAGAATTTATTGACTTCTCTCAGAGTGAACCTGAAGAGTACAGCGAACCGGAAGAGTACACGGAGGCGGAGGGACCCATCAAAAATCCGGCTAAACAAAGTGCTAAATAATTAAGTGTTAAATAAATATAATGTTAATGAAATGGCTAATCCTCGTCGTCCTCCTCCTCCTCCTCGTCGTTCTCCTCCTCGTCCTCGTCGTTGTCCTCCTCCTCCTCGTCATCCCCCTCAAGAATGGTCAATTTACGCAACTTGGGTGCAGGTTTGAAGCCACGTTCACCGACTACTTTTCTGTATAGGGCCTCGTTACTTTCACACAAACTGGCGAACTCCACCAATGTCTTGTGGCATGGTTTTCCCTCCATGCTGACAGGGGCCGCCTCCTGAGTTGGATTCGCGAGATAACTCGATCACCGCATGTGTGTTCGCCATGCAGTCATCTCGCGGTCCAGATTCGGATGGTACATGTAGTGTGGGTCGTCTGTGTTACAGTGAAACACCTCATCCATTGCTTTCTCCACCTAAAAATACACAAATACAATACACCATTAGTGATTATTGCTGTTGTTTTCGTAGGCGACAGACATCAACATCACCTGTGAAACCGAGGTATACTTAGAAATACGGCACCGGTCGACGGGGAAGCGGACTTATTTTGCCACCAGCCTGTACAAGAACATGGTGAGTTGCGACGGATATTAAAACGTTAATTATCCAAAAATACCACTCACTATATGATATCATGAATCAGATTGAGGAACTATAACTTATTGTTTTTTGATCGTCAATCCAGATATATTTATGGCAAGTTCTAATGCTTAATGAGTGTGCCCGTGATGCGGGCACATTACTCGCTAGTATGCTAGAATGAAATGAGTCTGCTATGCGGGCATACTTAATAATCCACTTTCAGGATACATGCGAGGTAAATCCTGAAAAGAGCATGTGAAGTCGGTGAGTGGGTTAATTGCATAACTCCATAGCAATAAAATGTGACAACTGATGACATCAATGACAGTTAAATAACACAACATATTACTCCATTTCTGAAATGTGGATCTCATGATTGGTCAAATTTTGTTCTGAACTATAACGATAAATTGCTGGCTTTCGAATTCCTCCAGCTGTTTGATATGATAAATTGAAGACTGTTCAGTTTCACCTATTATCTATTTCTATGTAGGTTCTTGTACGGAAAGCGACCCCGTCGACATCATCTTCCACACCAACATTATCATTAACATCAACTGTAAACGCTCCACCTACTTCATGTACATCAACGCCACTCACATCATCATTGGGGACCGAGGCGAATAGTGTTTTTGTTGTTCCTTTAAATATCCTTCCCTTGACATCCTCCCCACCAAATGATTCCCCGCAACCCTCAACCCTACCTCCACCTTTTCAACCCGAACCTGAAAGTCAGCCCACCCAAATTGTTCCTACACCATGTTTCTTTAATTTGATCCTCCCACCTGCCCCATTATTCGATCCCCTCGGCCCCTCTACCCCGTCTGCTGGAACACACAGACTTGAGAAGAACAGAAATGAAACTTCAGTGCGGAGGGCCAGGTTGAGGGAATGATCTTCCACTGGTCCAACAGACAATCCCGCTGGAGAGGAATCGGAAAATTGTAGCCTGTGTAGAGTACAGTATGGCACACCAGCAGATGAGGGAATGGGTCCCTGGGTAGGTTGCCATGTAGCAAACTGTAACTATTGGGTACATGCAACCTGCCTAGGGTGGAGGTCCAAATCCAAACGGACTTTTAAAAACATTCCATATTTTTGTTACATTCATAATTTCATTTATTAGATTTTTTCTTTTGAATTTTGTTTTTTTGGGATAATCAGCAATCATTGTTCATACTCAATATATTCATGCACATGTACAAAAAAGCCTATAGGCTGAAGTTCCACATTTTGAAACAGTTTCCTTTTTGGAAATGAATTTGATAAACCATGGTAAATATGAATCAATATTTAGACGTACTTTCTCTGAAGAAGTTTTACCAAAATTTGATTTCAAATGTTAACTTACGTCATCTAGTCCTTTAATATTGCGACAGACGCGTGTCCACTGTTCCGGGGTCGGGTTACCAGCCGGCATCCACATCTTTACACACCTGTTTTTTGCTTCCAGGACGAAGTCCCCACCTTCACCTTTGCTGGGGTTGCCAGTGATAGAAATGGTCTCGAACATGTCCAGGAATGTTCGGACTTGCGGTGGACACTTTGATAACATAAGACGATGTCGTGTCTCGATTTGTCGGTAATTCGGCATGTTGAGTGCGAAGAATAGCCGGGAGAATGTGATGCGTGCGGCATGCGTCACCCCGATGTTACTTCTTCGCATGCCGGCACGATGAAGGTAAAGTGCGGAGATGAAAGTCCAAATACAGTCTTTTAGAAATAGGTAGTTTGGATTTTTCACCTTTGAAAGCCAAACTCCCAATCCCTCGATGGTTGGATGAATCCATTCCCCGATGCATTTGGTGACGTATGGTTGAAGAAGTTCATCTGTGGTGGCGAAGAGGATGATTTCGATGATCTGCCAGGATTTGTGATGGTTCGATGCAATACTACAATAATGAAGTGCTCTGAATGATCGGAAACCAAGGATCTGATGTGCGAGGGTTTTGATGATGACGTTCCACAAGAGTTTAAATGCAGCCTTGACCATACTAATTTCATAGTGTCCTGTACCAGGAACAAACAAAACATGGCGGAAAAGACGACACAATGATGTGTTGCTGTTGTGAATTCCATGGTGATTGGACATATGCCGTTGAAGATGATCTTGTGATGGCGACTCATGTTGACAGATGGGACAAGTGAAATGATACTCTTGAAGTCGGCAGGCAAGGAGGTACGGGTTCCCGTCACATCCGACAACTGTCCAGGGGCGCGATTCCCCAATACCAACCTCCGATGAGATGTTGTTGATGACTGTATGGACGGCTTGGTATGAGCATGGATTGGCATGATCCCAGTACGACTTCAACAGGTTTCGATGGGTGATGATGTGGTATAAAATCGTATGGGTCCTTCTGGGATGATGATTCAGCAACTTCAGCAGCATGGTCGTCGGTTGCACTTCCGCCAGCGGTTTGTTCTTCATACAATTTTTCCAGACGACCAGCTATGAATTTACTGCGAATATGGTGTTCATTGTCGCATCTTCCTTCTTCATGGTTTCGAAGGCTGTCTTGCGGTTCGTCCTGTCAAGATGCAACCAATGGACGGGTGACAAATGTGGCGATTGCTGGATGGTGGTGTCTAATGATAGGATAGGCATGACCATGGTGATGATGCTGACGAGAGCTTTGGCCTGCAAACGCACCCGCCAGTTCGGGGAGATTTTCTGGTTATTGCCCAGGAATGAAATGACGTCAGTGACTGGTGGCGATGGGAGTGGCTCGGCGCTGTGAGTCTTGGTCCAGGTCTGCAATGAGGTGTAACTTCCTGATGGTGAAACTGATGATGATATTTGGGCGGCGAATTTACTGTTGGTCTTTTGATGAGTGAGAAGTGACTTGGAGAATGAGATGGGTCCAATGAAATTTAAGTTCCTGGCCATGTACACGTGCTCCACGGCGTTGGCTAACACATTTGGGGGTTTTTCCGGTGAACTTCCACATCATCTTGATCAAGACTGCATAAACCCTTGAGGAATGAGATGAGAACAGCATTACGATGATGAAGCCAATCTGTTGATGAATACAATTGAAACTATTTATAGTCCCTGTAGTCCCCCAGAATGTCCACAGAATCCCTATACAAATGAAGTGACTGTGATGCACCAAGTGCTGAGGCGATGGCAATGATTTGATCGGATGTGAGATGGACCTCCCGTATTTTCCCCGCAAACTCAGTTACGTCCGCTTCCATTTCTGCATGTAACCTGTCTTCTTCACCGGCAACACCTTGGGCAGGTACATCTTCGGTGATTTCCATGGAAGAATCGCCATCGCTATGATTGACACTTTCGGCATATTCAGCACAGCCTGTGCAAAGGTAATTATTTTTTGGCGTTAGAACACCAACAGATTTTAAATAGTTCAGCACAGCGGCTTTAATTTTTCTGTGCCAGATTCTTTCTACTTTCACCTCTTTGCCTGCCGAAAATTCCTCATGTTTCTTACAGCTGCATTTCTTCTTCTACAAAATAAAAGGAATAGCTGTGTTTACTTTAGAGGCACTGCTTAATACCCCATAAATGACCTCGTAAATTTGACTCAACAAGTTATACTTCATATTACTTTCATCGGTAACTCCTGAATTTATTCACTTAGAATGATTACAGATTCTGCCCGTGCTGCGGCATATTACTTGCTAGTACGATTCAAAATTCTGCCCACGTTGCCGGCTCATTAATGGCTAGTATGTTGTAAAAATGTGCCTACCTTGCCGGCTCATTGGTCGAAGACAATGCGCCAACTTAATAGCAGGCTTGGAACTTAATAGCAGGCTTGGAACTTAAATGTCTAAAAGTCATTGATCCCAATTTATTGAAATGATTACGGGTGCGAAAATGGTAGCAGCCGGTGATATATGATAATTATAAGAAACTTAATTTTATCCATTTCAATCCACATTAGACTTAAATTGATAACATACATTCCTCTGTGGATTGCTCATGGATTGACATGTCATCGGCGCTATAATTATGGGTAAGAGGGAAATTAGCACGATGCAGAACTTTTTCCGTATATAAGCATACGGTAAGCTGTGGCAGGAACTAGCCAGAATGGCCCAACCATATAGCGTGTGGGGATAACTGGAGCCTGATACCATCATTCGAGGAATGTGATAGGTCCGTATATCGTATTGTCAATGAATATTTGCATCAATACAGTTCCACGTTTCATGAGCTATAAGGCTAGTAGTATATAAAGTGTAATCTCGTAGTGTTCGTGTGGTTGTAAGGTGTGGTGGAAATCAGGTTACATTTTCAGCTGACCTTGGATTTGGAGGTGTCAGAATGCATTATTTATTGTATATGCCAAGTCGGCTACAGTAGAAGATAAACCGCAAATCGGCTTGCATTGGGTATATAATTGAACTTGTAGACGATGACGTAACTTCCTTAAAATGCCGTTTTTATACACGCACAGGGCAACGTTCTCTATTCCCTCATTCCCATCTTCGTATTGTGGAAGACCCGAGTAGGTAGTCGGTCGTCGTGGAAGGATAGAGTTCCCCTTGTGAGAAATCCACAAATAGTCCGTTCAACCTGTTCACTGTTAACGCTTCAGCAGCAGGCGATTGCCTGTGGGTAAATAAAGTCAATTTCGACTCCGGGTGCATATATTACTGCCAAGACAGTCAAGTAGAAATTGGTCAATGCACCATACCATAACTGAATTTCCCTTTCTCTTAATACAACCCCATGTCACAGACCAAAGGTTGCAAGAGAAGACTTTTTGCTGAACTCGGTCGTGTACCTTTTCAGTCTGATTCACTTCCACCAGCTGAGGAATTTGAAATAATCATATCAAATGACTTCCTGCATTTATCTAGCAGTATTTGTCAGCATGTATTCCTGCTTTTTCAACGACGTTACAAAGGTCATCATCATTTTGTCCCGACTGTGCATGCGCTGAGTAAAGTGTCACATAAACGTCAGCTGAAATACTATCGCAGCGTACAAGGTCGTTTTCGCCACGTTTCCTACGTGTTGTATATTCCCACAGAATTAGGCACCACATGGTGTTTGAATACCAAGTACTTAGCAATGGTGTTCAAATGAACAGTGTAAATCACAACAGCAATGATTCGAATGAGAATCGGACAACGATTTGGAAACTTATTTGTTTTGAAAAGTACTTCAGGGAAAAACATGATGCCTTATACTCATCAATGAAACTTTTGACCTCTTCTTTCTCAATAAAACTTATTCATTTTAAGTGTTCCTCAGTCAACATGGTCAACGTTTCTTTTGAATTTGATGCAAAAAATCGACGTCAATGGCCTTTTCATTATTAAGAAGAAAATCATTTTCTTGGATGAGGGCTGAATTCTTAATGTCGTATCTGATGCCTATAGAATTCCTCGCCATACATCATCTCCTGCACAGTGTCCTCGTGGGGATAATTTTGTGGTGTCAATGAAATAGTATCTGAGGCAGCATATGAGATGAGTTGGAGCATCTTTGACTCCAAGTACTGTACCACTTTGTTGGACGATTTTGGGTAGCTTACTCATTGAATTTGTACCAATATTCACACGACAGTGTACCCAAAAGAATTGTGCATTGTTTTGTGGAGAAGTTAATAACCGTGAAGTCAGTTATTATTGACAGGAAATGTTTTGGAAGTTCTCTACAGACAGATGACGATTGATGTAAACCGTGGCAATTGTCACATATTCGCCATTCAATTTCAAGACATCAGCGAAATTTCGACTATCGGTTCTCCAGGTTGATACAGTGGAGCCCATATTTGTATAGTCGTGTGTATGTCGTCTTCTCGAGGAAAGTGAATGTCACTGATCAGCTGTTAAATTATACGGAAAGATGAATTTTATGTCGCTTTCACCAATATTTAACTAAAATAGCGAATTTGATTCCTTAATGTCGCACACTCCAGAAATTCTCATGTGGAATTTTGCTCAATCCAAAGCGAATATGTTCCATTACAAAGAGATTGCATCGAAGATAAATGGTCCACAATCTTTTTCGTCTATATATTTCTTTCATTTCGTATACATTCACGAAAAGATGAACCATGCAAAGCACCGAGAATCCCTCGGCCTTGGCAGTATTGAAATAGTTTAACCTAGTAATCAGAAAATGTTGGTCAATTTCACTACGGTACTTTTAAAATCTTTCTGTACTATAATCTATGCCTATATGTGATTTCAGTTTGGAAATTCCCAAATATTCTTGACACATCATTGATAGAGATGGACACATATGTACGTACACACATGATGACAACACTGCAATGTCAAATTTGGCTGAAGCCCAAGAATGTGTCCAGTGTAAGGTCAATAAGCCTAGTTTAATTATTCTTAACTAATGGTACCGCTAGTTAAAAACCAACAAGGTGACGAAAGGAATAACTGTGACTCATTGACCACCCAAAATAGGTCACTCTCACTTTGCGATATAGTCTGCTCTATGACCACATGCATGTGCATTGCAAGTTTGGTGCTCACAGGTAGTCGTTCTTCAGATAACGAAGTGTTGACAAATTGACACAATCTCACCGGGTGAGCTGAAATCACCGGTTTTATTTCGCCGATTTTCTATAGGCTTCGGTTTCCTGATCATTTGGACTTTGAACTTTGTTGTACAGGCATACTCATTCTTGATATGATGGTAATGAGAAAACAGAGACAGATGAGCATACGTACGTACATGATCACAATACCTCAAAGACAATTTTGCCTGTAATTTATGACCTCACGTCTTTTGTGTAAAATTTTGACCCAGTGACCCAGAAAAAGGCCGGTCAATGTCACTGATTTTTGAAAGACTCGTGCTTTAAGACCATAATGTCAATTAACTTTGATGCTCCTAGGCTTAGTTACCCGTGAGGTATGGTGGGACCAAGTAAATCGTGATCAATTGAAAAAGTTATTGGCTGGGGTCAATTTACCCCCGTTGATACGGTACCAGTATAGCACAAAACTTCAGAGCATCACGCAAGACCCATGTCCATCCAAATGAAAATGTATAAAATATGTTGAGGACAATACATCCGTGATACTTCGAATAACGAGGGTGAGTGGGTTTGAATATTTAGTTGGGAATTTTCTCCTTTCTACCATTGGAAGGAGGATATGGTGATGCACTGAAGTCTCTGTAAAGATGCATTGGGGAACAAAAAAAAGACCCGATGACAAGTATTGTTAACTTTATTCATGTTAGTTACAAAGTGGTTCGTTAGAATGACATGAAGGATGATATGAAGAATGTATGGGAATTGTACGTAATAACGCGAAGGAGTACGTGATATATTGACTTCTTCATGGTATCCATATTTCATTGGTTATTTCCTTTTTCGCTGGGCATGATGTTGAATAACCTCTATCGAAAGTCTGTCTTTGGAATACTCTTCTCCCTTGTGTGATGCTGGACTAGCGTCTAAAGTCTGGGTACATGCAAGAAATAGACAACAAGTTTGATGTAGTCACGTTTTCCATGCATTTGAATTAATGCAGTAAATAATTGCTGGCCTGCAAAGCCTATTTTTATAGTACGAGAAAGCATGCTTATTTCTGAATGAAATGAAAAGACCGAAAATTATAGGCTGATTTCAATCTGTAAGCTCTTTACTCAATTTTGGAATTGGTTCTTGTAATTGAATATTATAAATATGGTCAAATTCAAAATTCAGCCGCCTTTCTCCTCTCTGCCTGTTATGAGAGGAATGATTACCTTAACCGCTGTAGGATGTGTAAAATATGACGAGTTCCACAATGCGGATAACGGACTTAGGAGAAATGTGACTACAACAAAAGCGCTGTATGCTTTTCTCGCTTTGCACGCGGCCCTGTCTTTGCAAACGGCTGCGCCCGCAAGAGAGTAACATGATGTGAAAGCTCCGTGCATTTTTATGAAAATCTGATGCAGATAGATGAAGGTAAGTATGAGAATGAGGGAAATGGTAAGTAGGGGGTCCATTTTAGTCAATTCGTGTCAGAGACATGCCGTAAAAGTAGTTGTCACCAATGTGCAGGTTAGTTAGAGTACAACTCGAAGTGTCTCCCACATACATACCATCTTGCACTTTGAGATCGTTTTATAGTGACAGAGGAATGTTCGTTCGACAACGATATTGATAGGCTAACTGGCCTATCACTCATTGACCAGTTGGCCTGTATATGCGAACTAACGTATATACGCAATTTCGTGGGATTTCCCGGACCTGTTTACGGGTGACTTGTTTACTAAATTCTGTTTGTTTCTATTTGTTTTAGCGTGAAACCGCTACCCTCTATATTATGTATGCATTCATCGTTCTCCCCAACGCCTGTACATATTGTGAATAAATGGTGTACATTTGTAAATAGAACTCATCTTTCGAGTCTTCTCTCGACCGGCGTAGAAACCCCGAGTTTACATTGGAGCCTCCAGTATTACATCTGATTTAATTCATTCATCGTCATCATGCATATATAGAGGGTAGCTGGTGGATGTCCCGGGCGTCTATTCTTGGAGGATCCCTATAGGGAATGGTGCTGTTTACTACCAAAGAATTACTGCACAGTACTGAGTGGAGACGAACATCTTCGTATGGGAGGTGGTTAATCGTCAGTGAAGTGTCTGTATCGTGGAAAGTATCCGGTCTGCATTGTGTGAGTGGAAAATCCTTGCTGCGGAGAGTGCATTTCCATTAATGAACTATCAGTAGTGGGCGAAATGTCCTTGATGTGGAGAGTACACTTTTGTTCTTCAGCCATTTAATGTGGACAGTGAATTCTTGGTGTGGAGAGTGCATTCCAAGGATGTGGAGAATATCCAGACTGTACATGATCTTCTCAAGTGTGTGAAATATCAGGAAAACAAAAACATTCTGAACTTTGAAGAACTATTGATGAACATTGGTGCAATGTACCTGGATGTGCAGTAACGGTTCAGAGATTGGTTGTGATAAATTTTTCACTGCTCAATTATTATGAAATAACAGAAAGTTTTTTATATTGTGTTTTGTGTTGTCACCATATACCGCTTTTTGGAACTGAATATGCTTACAGGAGAAGTGCTGATTTACTGATATAGTGACTTTGCCTGTGGACTTGAGATTAATTTGGACTTTTGGAAACTAAAGATAAAAATACTGAATTTAGGTCTTTCATATAATCATCATACATTCAATATCACAGAGATAAACAATTTTTAAGATTGATTTGCTGAAAAACAATAGCAATAATATTGTCCATTGGTATTTGATCAAAGGTTGATATGTACATGTGGTTACAACAACAACAACTCTTGACAACAATTGCCAACAATAACATTCTTGCACTGTTTGTTTGAGTAAGAATAGAGGGCTGTGTTTTTTTGGTTGACTTTCGGGTCTAACTGTAATTGTGGGAGCTATCTTCTGTTCTCTATTCCTTGTCATTTGATTTTGTGGATAATATTTTGCAGTTGAATTTTTGGAAAAGCAATCTTGAACTTGAAAAAGTTGGGAGGGGAGGGGTTTGGTGTTTTTTTCAAATCTATTTTGAGGTTGAAGTTTTGAAAATTCGGTTTAAGTTTTTTGACTCAAATGTTTTGAAAATTTAAAGAAGTTTTCAAATTACTGTTTTGAATTTTTTTTCGATATTTCAACTTGAATTTTCTTACTTTTTTTCTTTTATCTTGAATTATTTGAAAGATAATTTGATTTGAATTCAATTTTTTTTTTTTTAGTTTTAGATTATTTTTTTTGGAAAAAATCTTTCATAGCTTTTTTGTTTGAGTTTTCAGAAAAATTTCAAATTTTTTTCTTTTCGAAATGTCTCTATACTATCGAGTATTCAAGATGCATACATGTTTTCTTTAGGTGGACTGCAGATTTGTAAATACTGTACAGGTAACATCAAGGTCATTCTCTCTCATATATTCACTTGCATAGCTGACACTGTTTCACAGCCATTAGACATTTGGTTCTTTATTTATTTTAGGATTTTTTTTTCTTGTATCGATTTTGTTTCTTGTTAGACATACTTGTCTACTCGTCATAGATACTGCTAAAGTGGCTGTTGCTGGCTTGTCATCTTCTGTAACCGAACAAGAGTTGATAAACTATTTTGGTAAGGGTGGGCTGCGACCGACAGTATCAATTCTCGATAATGGTGTAGTTTTAGGTTATGATACCATAGAAGATGCAAATCAAGCTACAAAGCAGTATAGTGGTAAGTTGTTTGAAGAGAATAAGATAACCATGAAGCTGCTAAAGTCGTATAAGCTTGATGGAGCGGGGCCTGTTGAAGCGTGTGGGGGTTCTGAACATATAATAAAACTGCTTAATGGTCTTAGTGTAGAACAAAAAGAGGAAATTATGCAAGTTTTACAGGGTGCTCGCCTAAAGTCAAACTATGCTAATACGTCCACTAGCACACATGGGTCAGATTCCTCAGTTCCTGATCAGCCGAGAAGTACAGGTACTGGCTATGTAGGTATAGATACCCCCAGATTGCCATTCTTTTCAGGTGACACAGGGAAAGGAGATGCCAACTACGCTCTCTGGAAATATGAATTGCAGTGTTTGGCCACCCTGCCCATATCAGTTCTTCAGTGTTACAAACGGTAAGAAGGTCTCTAAAGGGTATGGCTGCAGATATTTTGTTGAATTTAGGCAGTGGCGTTAATATTCAGGGAATTTTGGAGAAGTTTGATGCGGTTTTCGGTGTTGCAGTGTCCATGGAACAGTTGTTGGAGGATTTTTACATGACCAGAAAGAAGAAAACGGGGACTGTAGCCATGTGGGGTTGTAGGTTGGAGGATATCTTGAAAAGGGCTATGGGAAGGGATTCTCTGTCCTTAAGTGCTTCGAAGGAAATGTTGCGAACGAAATTTTGGAGCGGTTTGTTTTTAGAGCGCGTAAAATCGGCCATACGCCATTGATTTGAATCCGGGTTCGCCTACAATGAATTGTTGGTAGCCGTCAGGGCTGTGGAGCATGAACAGACGGAAATGAAGCCCACTGAAGCAAAAGGCGGAACTCCAAAATGCATTCAGCAGTTATCTTGCTCTGATTTCCTTGTACATCAGAAATTAGACCAGTTAATAGGCCAGTTGCGAACTTTGGATGGAAGAATCCAAAAGTTGGAACAGGCACAGGATCGGCTGTCTACTTCGGAGCAGGCCAGTCAGAGTCGTTGTAACAAACCACCATCTTTCCCAAAGGGTACATGTTATGGTTGTGGGGATCCAAGCCCTTACATTTATAATTGTCCAGATAAATCAAAGAAATCTGGATGGTACCAGAAGGGGAAGACGCATAATCGAGGGTCGTCCGGTGCAGCTGGTGGTGCTAAATTCTCCAGTCACACTACCAATGTGACTTTAGACAGGTTGGTCGGTGCGGCGAATGAGACGGATGTTGTAATAGATGGAATGCCCTGTCGGGCATTGATCGACACAGGGTCTATGGTAACGACCATTGGTCATAGTTTCTATGAACACAACCTCTCTCAAACCACATCGAAAGCATTAGACAACCTGTTGGAGATAAAAAGCGTGGCCAGTCTTGGCTTTATTGAAGTTGGTGTGGAGTTTCCTGAAAGTGCTCATGGAGTTGACGGTATGTATGATGTGTTGGCTTTGATGGTGCCTGACACACTTTACAACCAGGAAGTCCCACTGCTGATTAGAACTAATGTCATCAATATGCGTTACGCTGTGTTCCAGAAGAACGGTGATCCTTCAACTAGAATGACGCCACCACATAGTCCTGGGAAGTTGCTTTTGAGAGTCTGGCAATGGGACAGGAGATGCGAGCGGTCAGTTCTGGTGAATCCATTATTATGCCAGCGAACATCAAGAAGATTGTCACTGGTATTGTGGCCCATGTTAATTTTCAGCGAGCAGTTGTGGCGGTGACTGAGCCAGCGGATATGGTTCTACCTGGTGGTCTTATGGTTGTTCCATGCCTGGTACAATTGCAGTCTGGCAAGTATAGGTCTGAGGTGGAGCTTGAGATGAGGAATGTCTCCGATAGAGAGATAACTATCCCTGCCAACACTAACCTATGTCAACTTCAGCCTTCTGTTACCGTCGTGAATTATTCTCGAATCGAAAAGTCCGTGGGCCTCTCCATTGGTTTTGGTTCGTAAGAAGGACAATTCTTCTTTAAGGGTATGTATAGACTTCAGAGAAATAAACAAGCGCACGGTGCGAGACGCGTACTACTTAACCCGTATGGGAGAAACTATGGACTCGCTGGCAGGAGCGACTTGGTTTAGTTGTCTGGATTTGAAATCCGGCTACTGGCAGGTGGAGATGGAAGAATCTGACAAGGAGCGAACAGCATTTACGGCTGGACCGTTGGGTGTATTTGAGTGCAATTTCATCCCTTTTGGGCTCACAAATGCTCCGTCGACGTTTCAGCGCCTCATGGAGAAGAGTATGGGTGATTTTCAGCCAGACGCTCTTCTAATCTACTTGGACGATATAGTTGTCTATTCCACTACTGTGGAGGAGCAGCTCAGACGGCTAAAACTGGTGTTCCAACGTCTCCGAGAGGCTAAATTAAAACTCAAACCTTCGAAGTGTCATTTCTTCAAGGACAAAGTGCGGTACTTGGGGCACATTATCTCCGAAAAGGGGGTTGAAAATGACCCGGAAAAGACAGCAGCCCTTAATATCTGGCCGGTATCGAGGAATGTGGCAGAGGTTAGAAAGTTCCTCGGGTTCACAGGATTCTATAGAAGATTCGTCAAGGATTACGCCAAAGTGGTGAGACCTTTGTTCGATTTGCTTGGAGATGACCCCGGAGTGAAGGAAGCCAAGGAGTATTCTGACAAGCGGAAGATGACCTTAAAATGGGGTGAGTCACAGCAGGTAGCGTTTGATAAAATCAAGGAGTTGTTGTCATCGGCCCAAGTTTTGGCCTATGCCAATTATGATCAGCCATTCATTCAACATACCGATGCGTGTCTGGACGGATTGGATACCGTTCTCTACCAGGAGCATCAAGGTCAGTTGCATGTAATTGCATATGCGTCCCTGGGTTTGAGCAAGTATGAGCGAAACTATTCTGCGTACAAGCGTGAATTTTTGGCTCTAAAGTGGGCCGTGTGTAAGAAATTTCACGACTACTTGTACGGACACCGATTCGAAGTTCGTACAGACAACAATCCCTACGTGTTGACATCAGCGAAACTCGATGCCACAGGACATAGATGCTTGGAGTGTAGGCAGAAGGTGCTGAATGCCTTGCATGACGACATGGGCCATCTGGGTAGGGATAAGACTTTAGACTTAGTCCAGTCTCGCTTTTATTGGCCAGGGTTAGGCCAGGATGTTAAGAGCAAGGTCGCATCTTGTGAGCGTTGCCTGTACGAAGCATGCAGTCACTGGTTTTTCACCACACCCCCTGTTGTTTGGTCGCGAGGCAAGGTTACCAATGGATGTGCAGTTTGGTCTGGACGAGGCAACTGGTGAGGAAGACACCTACTCAGAATATGTTGCCAACTTACAGAAACACATGAAGAGCGCATTTGAACTGGCATCATCTGCTCGCGATCGGACCCAAAAGCAACAGAAAAAGTGTTATGACTTGAAGGTCCGAGGAAGTTCGGTCAGACCTGGAGAGGAGGTATTGGTTAGAAAAACAAACCTTCAATGTAATGATAAATTAAGTGACAAATGGGAAGGACCTGTATACATGGTCGAGCTCCAGCCGCATCCTTCTATTCTAGTGTCCACGGTGTGCCCAAAAGGGGGTGGGAGGAGAATGACGCTTCACAGGAATATGTTGTTCCCATTGTCGCCGGGTAACCTTGATACCAAGGTCAGTAATGAGCTCGACGGCACTGAGGTAGAATTACATAGACCTTCGGATGGTCTAGGGTCAGTAGCCGGAGATGACCTGGTGGAAGATGGCATAGAGGAATCCGAAGCCTGTGAGGAAGTGGGATCTGAGGATGTCGACGATATGGTTTTGCCGTAATTGAAACAGAGCCGCCTGTAGTTTCTGGTGGTAGAAGTGAGGAGTCAACCGACAGAAGTATTGGTCCATCAGGATATGATGGCGCTCGCAGAGATGTACTGGCTGATGGTCCATGGCCAGTTTCGGATTACAAGCGTTTAGTCCGTCATCCATAATTCAACCGTCGTCCATTAGAGAATGTCCGCGTCCATAATCCAAAGACCTATTCCATATTCCATATAACAGTATTAGCACCAAATTCAAAAAGACAATCGTAGTATACATAAACATAGGCTTGTTTTCTGCAAGAGAGAAGCGGTCAACAGTTTTCAATGATGCCGGCAAGACATCATGATGTTCCAAAAATATCAAATCCGTATCGCTGATCAGTATTCTTAATCCATAATATTCGTTGCAAAGTCGTCATCTAAAGAATGATGTATCTCAGTCACGCTTTGATTGTGACTGTTCATATGATTACCATGAGGATCTTAAAGTACATGGGTTCATACGGCCCCTAGCCCCGGGTTAAACGGAATTAGACACAAGTTACGAAACGTAGCGCCATAGAACTTGTACGCTACGTTCGTATTTTGCTATCAGCATGCGATATGTATCGCCCACTTTGAGAAACTTTGAGTGGAGGCGTTTGGTGGAATAGCCCTGTTTTATAAATTTCTGTAACAGTGTTTTGTGACGTTGATTAAAATCGTCACATTTAACACAGGATCTAGCAAATGCTACTAAGCGAGATATGTATACGCCATATGCAGGTTCCACTGGAATATTACTGTCCAGAAAGGGATAGTTTACGATGTCGAAATTGTAATCATCTCTTTTGTCATAAAGTCGACGAGAGAGAATGCCTGCTTCATTTTTATAGAGATATAGATCAAAATTTGATGTGCCTGTAGGGCTGTCTGTAGTTTCCTTCAAATCCAGTGAAGGTGGATATATATCCTTCACTGCGTCATTTATATAGCGATTATCCACAGCGAGAAGATCGTCTATATAGCGTTTGGTGAATGAGAAGGAACGGGCTTTGAATGGATCAGTTTTTGATAGCGCCTGCATATAGTCATATTCATAAGAGAACAGATACAGGTCAGCCAACAGGGGTGCACATTTAGTACCCATTGGAATACCTATATGCTGCTGATATATTGTGTTGCCAAATTTCACATAGGTATTTTTAATGAGAAATTCAAGCAACTCTATAAACAAAGAAACATCCCATGAATGATATCTCTTGTATGTAGTAGAGCTAAAGAATGCTTTATGGCTTCGGACATTAATATATCTACGATCAGTTTTCTTGAACACAGATACTATTAATGAACTTAGACGGTCAATAAGGTCCTGATGAGGGATTGTAGTATAGAGAGTCCAGAAATCCCATGTGGATACATGTCTGTACGGTATATGACCTTTAACATCAAGTTCTTCCGTAAGACATTTTGAGTTTTTCAATATCCACATACATTCAACGCCAGAGTTCTTAGAAATAAGGGCCCTCGTCAATAGGGTTGAAAGAAGCTTGGTGGTGCAGCTTCTAGAACCAGCTATGAATCTAGCTTTGTATGGTGATTTATGCATTTTGGGAGTCCAGTATAGTTTTGGTATGTCGTTATGATTGGTTGGAAGACAAATACCTCTTTCCCTGAGAAACTTTTTGCGATTGTTAAATAAATCTTCCAGAGTAAATGCAGTTTGGGAGTAAGTAGACGTATTTGATGAAGCTATGTCTACACTCAATTCTTTAACCAGTACCTGGTAATAGTAATATTTACATATGAATATTATATTATTCGCAGCTTTGTCTGCTGGGACTATGACGAATTTACTCTGGAGATTTGCTAGAACTTCTTGCGAATTGAGGTTTCTCAGTACTTGTTTTGCTTGGGGAAGAGTACTTCTGTCAATATGGCGGATTGTTTCAACGACCTTGCTCTTGGTGAGGTCCAGCCCATCAGAGAAAGAGAAAGCCTATGGGGAGGATCCTTCCCAGATACCCGTGACCAGGGTGGTGGAGCCGATGGACGGGGATACTGGTGCTGATGCGGGTAATGAGGGAGCTGGACAAGTTATCCCATTGCATCCGACTGATGTTGTTTCGGAGCCACCCATAGTTGAGCGATTGGTGACGGATGTTGCGGAAACGCCACCTGTTCCATTGCCCAGGAGATCACTACGGAGTCGGCAACAGCCGGGCTGGGTGACGTCGGGTGTGTATGAATTTCCACAGCTAGTCATGGGTACGGTTTCTGTTAAACCTGCCTGGGCCATAAAGTCAGAATATCTTCTCGCCGCTGCTGGGACGAACCCGAGTGTCGCATCAAATTCAGCTCTTCTCAACTCCCTGACAGAAATCGTTAAGTATGGTTGATTTATTATTTTTGTTGACAGTCCTTCATAATTGTATGTATGTTTCTTATTTGGCGCCAGTTAGTATTTGCAGGGTAGATAATGGTAAGAAAACTAAGTGAAATGTTGAGGACAACATTTTCCCGGAGAGGGGAAGTGCGTAATAGGCTAAAGTCTGTCACTACAGTTTATCTGAGCCTAAGTAAATTGTCCAGGTTATAACAGGTGAGTTGGCACCTCCTAAATTGAAATGTACTATGGTTGGTGTTTGTGCTGGCATGGAGAATCGGGCTTTGTGTGCTGATGGGCCATAATGTGTTCTTCCAGTGTAAAATAGACCTGTCCAAGCATGATTTCCTGTAGACTGGGGAAGATGATGTTTTACCTGCAGAACTAGTTTTAGGTGCAGTCGTTGTTGGTCATTTAGTTAGGGAGGACACATTTCATCTCTCCAGATTTTTATCATGCATTTTGTCGAGAACCGTCATTTGTCAGGTATGTCTACATTTATATATATTCATTGATGTTATGATTAGTGTTGGAAACTATCTTCTGCCATAATTAATTAGAAAAAGTGAATTGTAAGATTCAGCCTGAAATAGACTAAATTGAACTTGCTAGTGTGTACATGTAGTCAGCAAGATTATTTGTACTAGTAAATGGAATGAAGTGTATTTGTTCTAAATCTGGCAAGACACCTGTAGGGTGTCCAGATATAGTATGGCAATATTTCATGATTGTTCCTATTTTGTTTACGGGTGGCTTGTTTACTAAATTCAGTTTGTTTCACGGTTGATGGTTCAGAAAAATCCCATGGAAGCTCTAAACTGCCTTAAAGTCTTTTATGAACACTCCGGTCTTAAAATTAATGTTGAGAAAACAAAGGCAGTTTGGATAGGTTCGTTATCTGGCACGGACTTAAGGTTATGCTTGACTGGGGTATTAATTTTTCCACGGTAAAATTCCATGATATCTGGAAAATCAATTATTTAGCTAAAGTAAACGATCTAAAGAGAGAATTACAAAAATGGAGACTACGAAACCTGACACTGCTGGGGAAAATTACTATTATCAATTCTCTTGTCTTATCTAAGCTGATACACCTTTTTCTTGCCTTGCCTAATCCACCGGACAATGTAATAAAAGATATCAACTCCCTACTCTACAAGTTTTTATGGAACGACGGCCCACACAGAATAAAAGGACGGTGATAACAAGAGATTACAAATCTGGAGGGCTGAGAATGGTCAATCTAATACCATTCATCCAATCTCTGAAAATTTCCTGGATACAACGTCGGACCTTGAGAAACCAAAAATGGAAAAATTTATTCGATGCCGAGAGTTATGAAAAGCTGTGCAATCCGGGAGCAGAATATACAAATATTATCATTAAGAAAATCAATAATCCATTTTGAAAAGATACACTGAAACCAGGGGGATTCTTCAGAGGAAAATAAAAAAAAGACAGGTCATGGATTTGTTTAACGAGCCTATTTGGTTCAACTCAAACTTTAAAACGCCGACATATTTTGTTGGGAATTAGATATATAAGGGACTTAATAGACTCGAACGGAAATATTTTAAATTTCACTGAATTAGAAAAGAATTTTGACATACGAGGAACATATCTCGATTACAACCGACTTATTAAGAATATTCCAACAGACTGGCTAAATAAAATAAAAAACCAATTCAGTGACATTCAAAAGCAATCTCCGATATTCACTGTTTATTTTCAAACACTGGCAAGGCAAGAGAAAGGCTGTAGAGGCTTTTATGATATTTTGAACTTTGAGTTGCTGAATCCGGATACGGCTATGGAAAAATGGGAGGGATATCTTAATATGAAAAACAAAATTCACTGGGATAAAGTACACTCTTCTACTATCCACTGTACCAAATGTACATCATTGCGAGAGATTCAATATAAAATTTTACACCGAATAGTGGCAACTAAATCTTTTCTACACAAAATAGGCTATGTCGAAGATGATAAATGTGAACACTGTGGAAATAATATTGAGACCCTCGAACACCTATTAATAGAATGTTCAAATGCAAAAATGCTTTGGGGGGAGTTAGAAAAATGGCTTTTAAAATCGGCTAAGCTGAGGGGACACATTACTTCAGACAAAATAATATTGGGGTGGGATAAAGACCAATGTGCCCTCAACACGCTTATGCTGTTAACTAAGAAATATATCATTAACATGGAGACCGAATCCAAACAACTTCATATACAGGCTCTAATGAATATTTCGAAAGTCACTACAAGGCAGAACGATATATCGCAAGTACAACACAGACATTGGATAAATTTAACAAAAGATGGTGTCTTTTCGAAAATTACTTCAGAAGGTTGAGAGCTGATATGAGAGGAGTGTGTGAGGAATGGTAGGGAAAGTAACACAATGACAACGCACAACAGACGAGCTTTAGGAACGTGTACCACTGTAATATAAAGAGATGAAATATATTAATAATTATGTACATATATATTTATTTTTCACAATGAAAAAAATTAGTATGTAATCGTTGTTAAGTGCTCTTTGTTGTCATACAATGTGTATATATGTGTGTAAGAGGATTAGATTGAAAATGAATAAAAATATTCATAAAAATAAAAATAAAAAAAAATAAAAAAAATTCAGTTTGTTTCTATTTGTTTTAGCGTGAAACCGCTACCCTCTATATTATGTATGCATTCATCGTTCTCCCCAACGCCTGTACATATTGTGAATAAATGGTGTACATTTGTAAATAGAACTCATCTTTCGAGTCATCTCTCGACCGGCGTAGAAACCCCGAGTTTACATATGTAAGAATAAATAAATAACAAGGAGACAGCAAAAAAGAACCGACTATGTACAAGTTCGCCGGGCTGTTTTTAGTCAGGTTATACCCGTAAATATGTATTCATTGTACTTTCATTCGCGTGAATGATTCCTTTGCGTTTGTACCCATTCGTACGCACAAAGCCGTCCAGAAAAACAAAAAAACACGGAGAACCATGGGCGTCGTCAGAATTTGTTGAAAGGGGAGAGGGCGGGAGGGGGGGGGGGGCCGGTTCCTATGTTTGCTTTAGAGAGCCCAGCACTGTGATGTCCAACATAGGAAAATAATATGCAATGGGGCGCAGATATGGAGTCCTTCGCGCCCCACGACTTCCCTAATAACGTTCTTGAGAACTGGGCGGGCTCTGCCAGAAAACTGTGCGTGTGATAGTGCTCGGAGTGTGTATCGGGGTACAGGATGGAAGGCTACGTCCAAGATTTCGCAAAAGTCAGCAGATCATATTCTATATTAAACAAACGTCAGTCCAATGACATCTCAGGCATAATGAGGTTTGACATCTGAATGGTGATGAGACTGGTCTAGTGTAGAGTTATGTATTCCATTTCAAGACGTACTGGAATTATTTGAGCTGGTGACATACTAGTAGTTCATTCAACCACCGTTCTTCGAGAGAAATATCGATTATTGACAACATTACCAATAATTCATTGGTCTGTGCCTCGCTGATTGAAGACCAGCGCGCACGGTGTGGAGAGAGTCAGTGCACACTGAACTGGTGATCTTCTCCTGGCATGTATTACCTTTAAGAGCTTCTGTGTAACAGAGGTAACAGAGAATGAGCAAACACGTTGGTTAGATGTTGATGTCAAACCTAGTATTTTTTTTGTACCAAATATTTAAAATTGCTTTCCAGCCGTTTTCTAATTATCCACATTTTTTAAAATCAGCCATGGTTATACATGCCGGGTGAAGCCTCGGTCAAGTGGTAAATGGTCTATTCAGAAATAAATTTGCCCGATAGTTATGCAATGTGTTGTATGCTTTGTGGTGAAGATTTTGGATTCAGTCGGAGAATAATCCCAACAAAGAATTCCTTTTACCATAAAGGCAAGAAAGAACCATTTCGATGTAGTGATGCGGTGAGTAAATGGGCTTATCTTGTTGTCTGGCTGATATGATAAGAATATGGTTTCATTTAACCTTTTCTTCAAATATGATAATCCCAAAATATCCAAATTGCCATCATGCCTATTTTTTTTAGTCGATGCGTGTTTTAAGTGTAATGGCTTCGAATAATCGTCTTTCCGTTCCAACCACTTCTTAATACTTCACTGAAATCATGTTGTAAATTCAGAGACCAATTGGCTTTAATACCCCGATGAGATTTGCGTGTCGTCACCTGAGAAGTGTCTGGAGAGCTGCCAGATAAGGTCTCGTTAGTATGATGCTTGAACTCAGATATTCCAGTGGGTGATGCCATAGGCGTTCAAGAGTTTCGACTGTTCCGTCCCGCTTGGTATCACATAACCTAATTAAGGTTACTCTGGAATTTATCTTTAAGCCGCTAAAAATATGCCTCATAGTAATGTATATAATTATACCTCGTGACAATGTATACATTTGTTGAAAGAGTCATTCTCAAGGATTCCAAATAAATAAATTTGTCCCCAGTAAAGATATTAGAATTTTAATAAAATTACTTTATTCCTACGAAGTAGGGGCTACCATTTGCAAATTGTCCGGTAGTCAGTGAGTATATCCGAATCCTTTCGTCGGCAAAATAAGGAGAACCGTTGATATTAGAACCTTGATTTTTGGCAAGAACGTGAATTAGGGGACTGTTAGCAGCTAGCTCTGAGCTGACCTACTTTTGATGACAATTGACCTACTTAGGTGACCCATAACATTACGCTTGGACCCCCAAGTCAATCTAGTTTGAACTATAACATTACGCTTGGACCCCAATTCATTTTCCTCATCCTACTTCGTAGGTCCTGTGACGTTAGTCACACTACTCATGTAAAATAAGCCTTGTTTTCAAAATGACTATTTCTAATAAAGTATTCCACTGATCGTGACATACATGATCATTTCCGGTAGAAGACAAATCCAACAGGAAATCTGTATCTCAGGTTTGGGAGCCGTCGTATAGAACTTTTTCTATTACAGGCGTCTAGTCCGTCATTCAAAATCCAGTCGTCGTCCTTTAAAGAATTTCCGCGTCCATAATTCAAAGACCTAATTCATATAATAGTATTAGTTCCAAAACTAAAACCTGTCGACCACCAGGTAAAATTTCGATATTCACTAGAAGCAAAAGCTATATTGTTGGGCTTTAGAAGGTATTGGTTCCACTGAAAGCAAAAAATATGTCATATTCGCAGATTCACTGTCATGCCTCCAAGCAATTAAAAGTGGAACTTCGACTCATCCCACTATCTTGAGTATTCTACAACTACATGACTGTAGGTTTGATCAACAGATTGATATTGTGTTCTGTTGGTTGCCTAGTCACGTTGGCATCAAAGGTAATACTGAGGCTGATAGGATGGCTAAGGCAGCCCTAGATGATGAGATTGATCATGTTGGAATCCCATATAGCGACTTCAGGTCCTCTATCTGTACTTATGTGAGACGGCTGTTTCAATTTTTATGGGATGCTGTGAATAATAACAAACTTCATGAGTTCAAAAAAACTGTATGCTATACTCATCTGAACAGCCGGAAACATTTCGATCAAACCATGATCAGGCGATGTAGAATCGCCCATACACGATTAACTCACGAACATTTACTAAAAAAAGAGTCAGTCCCAAGGTGTGTTCCATGCCATAATGATCTCACGGTGAAACATATTCTTATCGAATGCATAGATTTTAAGATTGTAAGAGATGCTTTTTATCGAGCGACTACTTTGGAAGATCTTTTTAGTCGGGTGAGGGAGAATTGCATCTTGGGCCATTTGAGAGAAATCGAGATGTTACATAAGTTTGAATGTGTGTATGTTTTAATGCGTTGGATTACTAAGTTAGTGACTTGAGTTCTTAGAATTTTGTTTGATCGTCGCTATATAGCTGAAATATTGCTGAACGCGACATTAAACCTTAATTCTTTCTCTCTCTCTCTCCTATAATAGCATTAGTACCAAATTTAAAAAAATAAATCATAGTATACATAAAAAGGCTAGTTTCTTGAAAGAGAACGGTTCTCAATGTTGCCGGTAAGACATCATGCTGTTCCAATAATCCGTATCGCTGATCAGTATTTCTAATCCATATGATTTCCCTCGAAGAACGGTGGTTGAATGAACTACTAGTATGTCACCAGCTTAAATAAGTCGTTATCTGGAATATGATGAATCTCAGTGACGCTTTGATTGTGCCTGTTCATATGAATATTACGAGAATCTTGTAATACGTGGGTTCATACGGTCCCTAGCCACGGGTTATGCGGAATTAGACACAGGTTACGAAACGCAACGCCATGGATCTTGCCAGCTAAGCTCTTATTTTGCTATCAGCATGCGATATTTTTCACCATTTTAGAAACTTTGAGTTGGGGCGCTTGGTGGTATAGCCCTGTTTTATAAGTTTCTGCAACAAAGTAGTTCACGATGTCGACATTGTAATCATCTCTTTTGTCGTAAAGTCGACGAGACAGAAGACAAGCTTCATTTTGATAGAGATATAGGTCTAAATATGATGTTCCGTTAGGGACATCCGTAATTTCCTTCAAATACAGTGCATTATTCACTTATAATGGGAACTTTATTTAAAAAATCGAGCAGTATTAAACTTTGAAATTGAATTAAAAACACACTATTACAATTATCGAAATTTTGGGACATCGAACAGGAGTACATGGTGTATAAAACAATCCCACCAAATTTCAGATCTCTAGGTTAAATACTTTTCGAAATACAAACCGTTTTCTTGATAATATATATCTTGGGTATATTTCCAAAATACTGGTTTACATCCGATTTTAGCGTCCTGAAAACGACTAGAACTCGTTGACGAGCTGGTTTCAAACCTTTACGATCACCGCTCGACGGGCTGTCCGAGTAAACTACCAATGCGTTATGAATGCATGTCACAGTTCTTTTGTTCACTAATATCTTCGTCAATACACACTCTTATCATATGGAGTGCTAACGGATTTTCTAATTTATTTTTCCAATGGAAGGAAGCTCTACCGTGGGATATTGAAACTGGGTAATAAAAAATGGCCGTTTTCTTCAGTCAGAAGGGCTCAATATCCTAAAAAATTTCTATGCTATTTTTCTACGCTATTTAACAGCTAGGATAATGATACCCTAGGATAATGTAATATCTACAGTTTAAACGGGCTTAAACTAGCCTATGTTTATGTATACTATGATTGTGTTTTTGAATTTGGTGCTAATTCTGTTATATGGAATATGGAATAGGTCTTTGGATTATGGACGCGGATATTCTTTCATGGACAACGGCTGAATTGTGAATGACGGACTAGACGCTTGTAATTTCCCATTTTCTCATCAATAAATAATGAATCATCCTACTGACGCATTGCTGATTTACTGTTCACAGCCAGGAAAATGTTGATCTCAACACCAATTAATGGCGTTTAATTTAGACCTACACCATATTTCCCCAACACCCTTAAATGGTGTTGGCCAACTCTATTAATTGGTGTTCAGCCAGTATTAGTACCATTAGCCAGTAATCCTTTATTGGCGTTGGCCAACATAGTTTAGCAACCAATTCTCAAAAGAGCCCTAAATCTGATTTTGTCTGCACCCGCCTATGAGATTTGAGATGTCTGGCTGAGACATTGAATCATAATCTTCCAGGAAATCCATGTTTGCCACTTCATCTCATGGTTTTAGCTGAAATATGAAGGTTTAAAATAGTACCCTTGATCAGAAACGTATGCTTCATAACATTGAGGTAGGGTTATGCTAACAACAATAACTTCCGTAATTTTAATTCAAATGATTAGCCTGAGAAGCAGATTTAATCAGCAAGGATTGCGGAATATATCGATGTAAAAATATTTAATTCACCGCTACTGAGATCACGTCACAAAGGCGTGGTTTCTAAATATCGAGCCCCGTGAGGCTCCCGGGGAATGACCTAGAATGTCGCTGTACACACTCCAGGTCATGGTAAGAATAGGCCTCAGCTCCTCAGACAGCTTGTCATAAGAGTTGGCTAACTGGGGGTCCCGGGTGTTAAAATAAATATGTCCCTAGCCGTGTGGTTTCTGGGTGTGAATAGGAACCAAATGTCGTGATATGACTGAAACAGTGTTGAAAGCGACGTTAAACCATATTCACTCACTCATTCACTCACTCACTCACTCACTCACTCAAATATCGGTATATAGAATTTTCCAATATTTTCCTATTACAAAGGTTTTTGTAGGCAAAGCTACTATTTCACCAAATTTGGTTCATCTACCTGTTCTGTCGTACCTTGGTATAGTGGTATATTTCTGAAAGTAAGGGTACTTATATTTAAATTCGAAGATTTTGCTGACAAAACGGAAGCTAAATAGCCTTTATAATAACCCCTAATACTAAATAAAGCATAAAAAATACCGAAAGAAGAATCATGCGCTATATATTAAACAATATTCACACTTTCACTGATTTTTGTTTTGTCCTCCGCCACAAAGTGGTGGGAGGACTTGGAAATGCTAGCCGTCCATTCTTCCGTCCGGACATTCGTAGGCGCGTTCGTCCGTCCGTGCGGACATCCGTCGGGGCGTCCGTCCGTCCGCATATTGAAGTAAATAAACATTGAATGTGGCATTATTGAAGAATTCTAGGAAAATTAATTATAGATAAATTCAAAATGGCGTCCATGAAAACATTTTCCTAAGCTTTTTCTCTCCTCAAGTGCCTTTTTGAAGTTGGAATTACAGATGTGTACTTTAAATTGAGAAACGTAAATAGTTTGACACGGCGGACAATTCGTGCAGGACGGTATAATTACAGCTATGATTCATTGAGCACCATCAAACGAATATGCTTGAGGCAAGCCTAAAATGACATGTTATGTTCTATTGAAGCCTGATCTGTTTCATATGTATTCCGTGATAATACAGCTGCCTTGAACTGCAAATAACCAAAGTGGTTTACTTGAATAACCGATATCCTTACATTATCGTCAGTTTGAATGTAACCATTATGCTCTGTGCCGAGGATTATTCTAGTAGATTCAAAATGGGCCTAAGATTATCAGCTATGGTGTGAAACTTCTCGCCCCTGACACATATCTGCTTCGAGCTATTATAATCACTTAAATTAGACATAACATTTGTCCGCCATCTTTAATGTCTCAATAATTGTTTTCACTGAGGAATATGCAAACAGACCCAAACGAGGTCCAGTATTAGATGGATGAATCTAGGGTGTGAAAAAAGCTTGAAGGTTTTACTCTCAGCTAAAGGCCTTGCAAATGAACCAATATGGTTATCATTTTGAATTTAACAATTCTATTCTCAGCTGAAGATGACACAATAGAATCAAGATGAACATAATGTGATCCCATATGGTGTAAATGTGCTCAATTTAAAACAGTTTGTACTCTGACATAAAAACAATGCCTTATACGAGGAAGATGGAAAAATACGATTTTTGCTGGAGTTTCAATATGTTTTAAGTTGAAGACTGAGCAAATACATTTAAAATAAGGGCAAGGTGACAGACTATTATGTGAGACCTCATTTCTAACAATCCGCACAATGAGCTAAGAATAGTATTTCACATTATATGAGAAACACAAAATACTGGATTCTCAATTCAATACGCATGGCTGCCATCTTGAATTTTCCCATGCTCCTCTAATCTGGGGTTATGCAAATAGGTTCAAAATAGCCACAATATGATAAACTAAAAAGCTGCGGAAGGTTAGCTTTTATTTCATTGTAGTTCCGGAGATAGAAGAGAAAGTTTGGTAGTCCCCCCGCCCCAGACCAGACAGGGTTAATTATACGGCCAGGGTTAATTATTCGGCCAACATGAAAAAGCACAATCTTTAGAGCGCGATCCATATCAACGCCATAATGAATTGAACCATTACACTGTATACTGAAGGCTATGTAAATATCCTATCATGTTACCTTCATCTTGAATCTAAGCTGTGAAACTGATCGATTTAAAGCAAACACGTTACCTTAATATAATGCCTGGATTTTGTCTAACAACAAGCAACAATACAATCGCTTGGGGGTTTGTCTGTTGAAATGACAAAGGGCGCCAAGACCACATACATTTGTCATAGTCTCTACTTGTATTCCTCCAATAATCCACTGGAAAACAAGAAGGTATCGAAAAAAGACATACATTAAGCCCTTATAAGGATACTCTACACAATTCCCCGAGCAGGGTGGGGGAGGGAGTGGGTGGGTTCGACTATTGGCTCATGGTCTATATTTCAAGTAAAACGACTATTAATGACGATGGTATCAAAAGAGAGAATAGTAAAAGGAAAGCGTTATGCAAATGTAATGTACTTCTGGAAACAAGTTAGTAGTAGGGTCTACTGATTTCGAGGTAAGTTTTCCAGGGAGGTAACTCTTGGTTCCCCTTTTTCTGCCTGGGGGCGCCACCAGTCCCGTATGACGTCACTTCCGGTCTGGGTGATTGGAGCGTGACCTGTGAACTGTATGACGTCACTTCCGGTCTGGGTGAATGGCACGTGACCTGTGAACATGATAGGATATGTACTGACCTGTCTGTGGGGACTCAATGTCGTTCATCTCCGTGTCTTTTCGGTGAGCGGAACATGTACTGGGGTTTTTCCCACAATGTCGTTCACCTCCGTGTCTCTTCGGTCAGGTCAAGTCCGTGGGAACATGATAGGAGATTGCAACAATGTTGCATGTTCGCTACAATGTTGCGAAGATGTCACGGAGATCACCGAAGAGACAACGGAGGTGCCCGAAGAGACACGGAGATCCCCGAAGGGGGCGAGAGGGGTCCCTAGTGTACCGATGGGGTTGTATGAGGTATCAATGAGAAGCATTCGTGAAGGGGTATCTGATGGGGTGTGTGTGGGTTGAAATATGGTCATTCTGCGCATGCGCGGTAGACCAAGGGTATGGGAATAGACGCTTTGGGGTCTAGGGGAGCCCCTAGTGGTCCGATGGGGTCGTATGAGGTATCAATGTGAAACCTATGTGAGGGGGCATCCGAGGGGCTGAGTGTGGGGTTGGAATATGGTTATTCTGCGCATGCGCGGTAGACCGAGGGTATGGAAATAGCCGTTTTGGGATCTAGGGGAGCCACTAATGGACCGATGGGGTCGAGTGAGGTATCAATGTGAAGCCTATGTGAGGGGGCCTCCGATGGGCTGGATGTGGGGTTGGAATATGGTCATTCTGCGCATGCGCGGTAGACCAAGGGTATGGAAATAGCCGTTTTGGGGTTTAGGGCAGCCACTAATGGACCGATGGGGTCGAGTGAAGTATCCATGTCAAGCCTATGTGAGGGGGCATCCCACTGGGTGGATATGGGGTCGGAATATCGTCACTCTGCGCATGCGCAATAGACAAAGTGTATGAAAATAGACGTTTTGGGATGTAGATGAGCCACTAATGAGCCGATGGAGTTGAGTGAGGTATCAATGTGAAGCATAGGTGAGGGGGCATCCGATTGGACTAGTGTCTCGGCCGTTGTCCACATTCTGCGCATGCGCAGACAGGGAATTCTGGGAAAAGGGTGTGGAAATAGACGTTTTAGGGTTTAGGTGAGCCCCTAATGATCCTATGGTGTCGTATGAGGTCTTATTTTGAAGCTGTCATGAGGGAGCATCCACCTGGGCTAGTGTGTCGTTCGTTGTCAATAGTCTGCGCATGCGCAGTCTGGCCGTAGTATCGAAATAGACGTGTTGGGGTTTAGGTGGGCCCCTATTGGGCCGATGGGATCGAGTGAGGTATCCGTGTGAAGCAGTCGTGAGGGAGTATCCGACGGGGTGGGTGTGACGTGGAACGGACGTCATTCTGCGCATGCGCAGTAGAGAAAGTGTATGGAAATAGACATTTTGGCGCCGACAGGGGTCACTATGGGTCCGATGGAGTCGTATGAGGTCTTATGTTGAAGCTCTTGTGAAGCAGCATCCGATTGGATGGACGGTTCGTCCGTGTTCAAGGGTCTGCGCATGCGCAGTCTGGTCGTAGTATAGAAAGCAGGCATGTTGGGGGATGCGTGGGTGTGTGTGTGTGTGTGTGTGTGTGACCCACCACTAGTGGTCCATGGTTGGGGTTGGGTGATGGTGTGGGTTCTGCGCACAGACGTCACTTTCGGGTTTCACTAAACTACCTTCGAACACAGAAGAGTTCCAATGTTCCCCTTAGACGTACGAACCGGCCCGGCCCCGCAGTGCGCGCGGGTTATCCGGCCGCAGCGCGCGCGCGCGTGTTATCCGGAAGTGCGCGGCATCACCGGCAGTGCGCGGGTGAATGGCGGGTCAAAAGGTCAAAGGTCACATCCAGGTCAAAAGGTCAAAGGTCTCCCTTTGGGCAAGGTTCGGCACCAATGTTGCGGCATCGATATACAGAGCTTGAATCCAAAAAAGGGGATTGTAAATTAACCGGGGAAGGATGGGCAGTTCCATTTGGACCAATCAGCTGTCGAGAAAAAGAGCCAATGAGCGATCGATAAAAGAACCAATGGACGGGTACTAGAATTTCGCTCACCGCTGCGCCTACATCCGGGTACTAGGATGCTTTCGCCTACGCCCGCGCCTACATCCGGGTACTTCTATGTAGGTGTATAAAAGTGGGAATATTTAGGGCATTGCTGCATTCATTGGCCTATTTATCCTTATTTTGTGCTTAAGCTTTGACTAGTGAAATCTCATGTTAAATGAAATCCTATACAAAATAACATTACACTACCGAACAATCACGGACTTTCACGAAGGGCCGTCACAGGGCGTAGTAGAAAAAAGCGCATTTCTAACCTTATTGACCTTATGGCGCAAGCGAGTATAACAAGTGCCCATGACTCACACGGTGTATAAAACCCTATCCAACAGGTACACTATAAAGCCATCTCTCTAACCGTTCGCTTTTCATTCCCCACCATGGCAGTGAGCGGAACAGAGCTTGCGTTATTCCAACTGACGTCCGACGTCTACCTCATCGTCAATGACGATCGCCTGGAGCTGGTCCAAGACGCACCGCAGAAGGTGAAGATTTTGTTATCGCTATCAGGCTGGACTCTACTGACACGATTGTTACAGGGAAAAGAGCCCGAAAGGGATTTCATACACGTGGAAGTCGGTGTGCACGTACGCACTGCTGGAGAGGATTCCCTTTTTCCCCGGTTGGAACAGAGTGGAGGTACCTATATCACACTCTGTCCACCCTTATGGATGGCACTGAAAGATGTACTCCCCGAGGTGGATGACTTACTACACCCCAAGGTGAAAGAAGGGACTGTGGCTACCCGGAGGCTTACACCTGGCTGCCCCCTATTTTTGTACCCCAAACGAGTGGACCTCATCGATGGCGGACTTAGGTGTTGGTGTACGTCTGAACCCAAAGCGCACGTCTCTTTGTCACGGGAAGGATGGACTACCTTGAAACGGGTGTTGTTGGGTGACCTGCACGGTGATAGCATTCACCTGTGTGACGACGTCTACATTTTCTGCGGTCCCCTTTTCGCTCGACTCCTCTGTCTGAACGACGGTGGTTTTACCCTGGACCCCGATCTATGGACGGCTTTGGAACAAGTAGTCCCCATTGTCGATAAGGTACTATCTCTATAGGAGCCACATAACCAATCAGAATAGTACGTATCACGGACTACACCCGTAGAGCTACGTCTAGGCGCGCATGTGTGACATGGTCTATAAAACACGTCCCTCTGGATCCCACACTTTCATTTCTACGGTTACAGAGCCATGACGGAGATCCAGCCCTATGCGACTCGCATTTTACAGCATGCCACCGTGGTTAATTCGCTCACGGGTTACCGAGCAGTGGTTCGGTCCATGTTTTCAGATGGCGACGACAACGAGGGGCGACGCCAGATCCTGAACGAGTTCACAGAAGCGGTCCTCGACAGAGTGCACACGATGGAGAGGTGTGCCATCACTCACCACTACTGGACTATGACAGCCATCCTTGATGCTCGGACTATGGACCACGAGCGCTCACGCCGGAACCAGCGACGGCTGGTTGGCCTAGTCATGGTCTGTGCCCTATTGACCCTGGCGCTGTGGCATTGCCAGTGGGACCTGACTATAAATACGAGGGTCAGACACAGTGTGCGTCATTCAACGATCGTCATTGGGTCAACCATGTCACCAGTTCTACGAGCCATCCTTCCCCTTACACCCCGGGTGGGGTTGCACGTCTATGAAGATAAAGTCACCCTCGTGGAAGACCGTGGAGATGTTTGCTGGTCGCGCGCTGAGACCGTACCGAATACGGTTACACTACACCGTGACGGCTGGACCAAATTTAAACGGGTGTTGAGCGGTGAGCTCGACGGACACCTCATCCACATAGACAATGCCATCTACGTATACCGTGGACCTTTCTTCCCACGCCTGGGCCGTTACCAAGACCCTACGCGAGGCTTCATCCTAGACCCCGATCTGTGGACAGCCTTCGAGAAAGTGGTGCCTATTGTGGACCAGCTGTTTACACCAGACGAGCGGTCAGCTGTTCAGTTGGAGTGGGCTCGTGCCCTGAGTGAAGCGGCGGCAGAACCCAATGAACAAATTACCAAACCTAGCAATGAACCAGACGATGATGCCATTGATTATCCGGCTAGACTCAGTCAGCCCAGTGATATGACCAGCCGATCCTTTGATCTCACGGGGTTCTCCCTATAAATACGAGAGACAGTCAAATCTGGTACCATTCACGTACTGACCATGACGGAGCATATAATACTGGCGTATCTCAGCTTGACCCCCGAGGTTTTCCTGCACGTTTATGCGGATAAGGTCGATATCATGGAGGAGGTGGGAGACATCTGTGATGCGGACCCTACACAACCGTGCCCGGCCCACATTCGTCTGTCCCGGGAGGGCTGGACCAAATTCAAACGGGTGTTGTCTGGTGAACTGGACGGCGACCTCATTCACTTGTGTCACGATGTGTACATCCGACGCGGCCCTTTCTTTGCTCAATTGGCTCGGCTAGATGGGGGTACAGTGCATTTTACCCTTCACCCTGATCTATGGTCTGCATTGGAAGATGCCGTGGTAGATGTGGATCGAGTGCTTATCAAGCGGTCATCAGACGAGTTGGACTGGTCATTTACCATGGACACTGTGCTGGCAGAAGCCAACGAAGAAAATCAGAAAGAAACTCCGGCCCAAGATATACCCGTTATAAATAAACGATAGAGCCAGGGCCCATCATCATTTGTCACCATGAAGCGCTGGGAGAAGGTGTTGGATAACTTATACTACAGTCCCGACAGTCCGGCGGCCTATAGTGCATTGTCGGCTCTCTATCGAGTGGCCAAACCCCAGGGGATACAACGTGCCCAAGTCCGAGATTGGTTAAGAAAAGAAGACACCTATACCTTACATCGATCTGTCCGTCGCCATTTTCTACGGAACCGGGTCATCGTGGGAGGAATAGATGCCCAGTGGCAAGCGGATTTGGTCGATATGAGCGCCTTTGCTAAACACAACGATGGGAATCGGTATATCTTGATGTGCATCGATATCCTATCGAAGTATGCGTGGGTGGTACCCATCCGGACGAAAACGGGGGCGAATCTCATAGCGGCGTTCAAAGACATCTACAAGACCGGGCGCAAACCTTTGTATTTGCAAACCGACGAAGGCACGGAATTCTTCAACAGACCGTTCCAACAGTTTCTGAAAGCCCAGAAGGTGTTTTTCTTCCATACGTACAACGACACGAAGGCTTCCGTGGTGGAAAGGTTCAACAGGACATTCAAAGGCCGTATGTATAAATATTTCACCTATAAGAATACAAGGCGGTACATCGATGTTCTCCCGAAACTTGTGAGTGGTTACAATCGAGCATATCACCGGAGTATAGAGAGAGCCCCCATTACCGTGACCCAACGCAATGAAGCCCAAGTCCGGCGTGTCTTGTACCCCATACAATCGCAACGAGCACCGACGGAGATGTTCAAGGTCGGGGACCCTGTACGGATCAGTAAAGTCAAGGGCAAGTTCGAGAAAAGTTACTTGCCCAACTGGAGCGATGAGCACTTCCTGATTAAACGGCGCCTACCCCGACAGCAGCGAGTCTATGAACTGGAAGATCTTCAAGGGGAACCGTTGCTAGGGACGTTTTACGAGACGGAATTACAGCCTGTCGTAAAAACACAGCAAGACTACTACACGGTGGAGCAGATTTTGAAAACGGAACGTCGACGTGGCAAACTGTTTCATTTCGTCAAATGGCAAGGCTGGCCCAGTTCCTTCAATTCCTGGGTCGCTGCCAACCAGGTGAAACGACTATAAAGCCAGACACCACTGCCGTCATCCTTCATTCCACGTCCGACCACAGTGCTATGGACAAACAGCAGCTGCCTCTGAACACAGCGTCTCCCAAAACGCGCAAAGCGCAAGTGGGCTTTGTGGTGATACTGCTAACCCTGCTGAGTGTGTTGTACGGAGGTGTGTTTTACGACGTAGCCTATGTCAGCACGTTACTTAACCAACTGAGAACACCAGCCACCAGTGAAACCGGTCTACAGATAGCACCAGTCAACCCCGTATCGAGCCCAGTCACCACCACACCCCGTGTACAAGCCACGTCGAGCTCCACACCAAGCTCCACACCTACACCAAGTACACCCACTACGTCTGAAAACCCACCGGATTTCATCCCTCACAGTGAACAGACAACGACGACCGACGTTGTACCCACCACCATCATCCCTCACAGTGAACAGACAACGACGACCGACGTTGTACCCACCACCACCACTCCAGTTCACTCGTATCAAATTTACAAGAGCGGGTTACCACGACAACGGATACACCTCGAACCATGGACCCTCGGTGGCAGCATCCCTTCACCTGCGTCATCGCAGGACCGACGGGCTCCGGCAAAACGCACTTCGTCAGGAAGCTCCTTCAACACGCCGACAGCATGATCACCCCACCCATTGCCCGAGTCGTGTGGTGTTACGGAGAATGGCAGGCGGCGTATGCAGCAATGCCCCACATCACGTTCGTGGAAGGCCTACCCAACCTGGCCGATTTGGAACTCGACACCTTGGTGGTTCTGGATGATCTCATGGCGGAGACGGATGCACGGGTCACCCAACTCTTTACCAAAGGCAGCCATCATCGACGGCTCGGCATCATCTACATTGTGCAGAATCTGTTCAGTAAAAACAAAGAACATCGGAACATCAGCTTAAATGCCACTACCTGGTGGTCTTCAAAAACCCGAGAGATACCACTCAACTGCTGCACCTGGCGAGACAGATGTATCCCGGCCGCACACCGGTTGCGTTGGAAGCCTTCAAAGATGCCACAACCCCTCAGCACGGGTATATGCTCTTCGACCTCAAGCAAGCCACCCCCGACCACCTTCGACTACGGACCGGCATCTTTCCCGGAGAGACCCACCAAGTGTACATGCAAAAATAATGTAAACACACCCACAGTGGCGCCCCCAGCTGGGGTGTGTGTATTTAATGATGGGGATAATAAAAAGAATGAATACCACAACATGGTTGACTTTGTCTCTGTTCTCTGAGGTAGACAAAAAGAGCAGAGTTGTGAGTTCTAGCATTAGTTGTACATGATGTCTGCGCGAGTACGGAAGCACGCTCCGACGCTCCGTGTATTGAAGACGGCCCCACCCGAGTTGGTCCGAACCATTGTACGCTGTCTGTGCGAGATCGGGTACAACCTGTTAAAAGGCAACGTACCACTGACTCCGGCTCAGAAGACCAAGTTGGCCAAGCATAAGACAGGTCTCCGAACCCTAGTCCAGAAGCGGGTCCCTCAAACACAAAAAGAAAAAGGTGTTACAGAAAGGCGGCTTTCTCGGGGCCATCTTAGCACCGTTGGCCGCTTCCGTGTTGGGTCCAGTATTGGGTGGACTCTTCGGCCGACAATGAACCACACGAAAAAAATGGTCCTCATCGAACCACGGTTCCTTCAAAACCTCCAATCGCCCTACCCTGTCCCACCTACGGTGAAGACCATAAACACCTTCGATGGAGAGATGCAACAGATCTTACAGAGACCGGGGTTAAGCGACAGTGAGAAAGTACAACGGTACAATGAGACGCTTCAACGGTACATGACGTTCATGGACCAATACAAAACCCTCTCTACCCCACCACCACCACCACCACCACCACGTGACACACCGCCGACCTCAGCACCGCTCAACAGGCGCCATTACCAGGGGTAGCACCCACAGCCCCACAGTGGGTGGAAGACGAAGTGCTGAAGAGTGTACCTACATCGTTCAAGAAACAAGCTGGCCTGGTATTACAACGGATGAAACAGAATCCTAACATGACTTGGAATGATAAAGGCGAACTCCTGGTACAGAATCAGGTGGTCCCCGGGACCCACATGACGGATTTAGTGAATGACCTGATGCGTAAACGCGGGTCGCACACGGATCCTCGAGGATGGGAGGTCTTCGCTCAAGGCTTGAAAGACATGTATGTACCACAGGAATTGGTGGGGAACCCCCACCGCTGGGATATCCAATACCCTTACTCGTGGTACAACGTGCGAGCCATTGAAGTGTGGTACGAGGTGACACCCGACTCACCCTCCCCGAAGGCCAATACGATACTCCCAAGGAGTTCATCGGTGGGCTGTCAAGACTGTTGCATTATAAGGCTCTACGGGAGGTCACGAATACTTCAAAACCCATCAAATCCTTTCCCTTCAAGAATCACGTGGACAAGGCACAGCTTATCGTCACCGCCAACGCGAGTGTCGTACTGAGTCCTATCCTACAGTAAATGCTGGGTTTCGATCTACGGACGTTCGCTGGTCCCACCGCCCACCAAGGCGAGATCCCGATGGATATGAAGTCGGGTATGTACGGACTCTACGTCTACTCGGACGTGGTGGGCAACCACATCGTGGGCGATATCAACATACCTCTGTTACGGGTGGTGCCCATTAAAAAGTTGTATGGAGATCAAGTCACCCACAGTTTCACCCACATGCTCTACCTACCCGTACGACAAACCCACATCAACACTATCACGGTGGATATAAGAGATGACACGGGACGACCGGTGGCATTCGAACGCGGAAAAGTGGTGCTGACACTTCATTTTCGACAAGCACGTGCTCCCAACTTTGCATAATGAAGGTGCCTTACGAGTGCGATGCACGCAGCTATATGGACTATTATGCCCAACAGGCCGGCGGTGGCCTTCCGATTTTTAGTGGTGCACGCATGCAACGAGGACATGGACTGGGGAACATACTCGGGAGCATCGTCAAAACGTTCCTGCCCTTGGTGACGCGTGGGGTGAAAGTAATCGGCAAACAAGCGGAACGCAGTGGACTGCAAGTCGCCGGTGATGTCTTGGGGGGTACGGCACCCAAAGAAGCCTTGAAACGGCGGGCCAAAGAAGCAGGAGGCGTCTTGGTGGCCAAAGCACAACGCACCGTAGAGAATAAAAGATCTGCACCACCGAGACCACGCACCAGTCGACGACCGACCCAGCGACGACGCACAGCGACAGACCCAGGATATCTTTTCTTAAAACATGTCCTTGATCCACGCAGAGTCCTGCCCCTCCACCAACAGTGAATTTGATTTGTGGACCGTCCCGCCCACACAGACCAGTGCCGAACAAGAATTATGGGTGGAGCATCTCCCGCTGTCCAGCATCAACGCAACAGGGCCCATCGAGTTCACCATCAGTAATGCGGATACGGCCTATGTGGATTTAGCTCATACATACTTGTATGTGAAAGCCAACATCGTCAATGGAGATGGCTCCAGAATCGTTGACCAAGCAACGGTGGGCCCGACGAATCTCTGGCTGCACTCGATGTTTCAACAGGTGGATATATTTCTCAGCGACAAACTCATACGTGACTCGACCAACACGTACCCCTATCGGGCCTACATCGAGACGCTGTTGTCGCATGGGCGAGACGCTAAAGAATCTCAACTGACAGCCGCTTTATTCTACCAGGACACAGCCCAGCACATGGGCGTAGAGAACGACAATGTGGGATATAACAAACGGAAGGCTTTGGCCACGAACGGCGTCGCGGTGGATCTCATGGGTCGACTGCACGCAGACATGTTCATGCAAGATCGGTACCTGTTGAACAAGATCCCCATCAAAATCCGACTGATACGGGCGCCTCCGACCTTCGCCTTAATGGCCACTAACGTAGACGGGCATGCAGCTGTATAAGATTGTCATCCAAGACGCAGTCCTGTATGTCCGAAAAGTGAAACCGAATCCAGCCGTTCAATTGGGACACCTCAAAGCCTTGGAAACAAAACCAGCTCAGTACCCTATCCGACATGTGCAAACCAAAGTGTTCTCTGTGTCTGCTGGAAATATGAGCGCCAACAAAGAAAACCTGTTCCTGGGGGAACTAGCCAAGCGATTGATCCTGGCTTGTGTGGAAAATACCAGTTTCAGCGGAGCCTACCAAGAGAACCCGTTTGACTTTAAACATTTCAGCATCAATTTTGTGGCCCTGCATGTGGATGGACAACAGGTCCCAGCCACGGCCTTAACACCGAACTTTGGGCGCGCGAATTTCATTCGAGCCTATCAGAACCTGTCTACAGCCACCGGTCAAATCAACCAGGACGAAGGGAATATGATCAGTCGGGAGGACTACGGGAACGGATACACGTCGTTCTGTTTCGATCTGACCCCCACCTTAGAGAACGACCATCAGCTGGCCCTCGCCAAGCAAGGCAATTTACGGTTGGAAATCCACTTTGCACGAGCCCTGTGGAGCACCGTCAATGTGATCTGCTACGCCGAGTTTGACAACACCATTCAAGTGGACAAAGCGCGTAACGTCCTGTGTGACTTCTCCACCTAACATGGATACAGACCAGATAACCACCGTGCTGGAGAATGACCCAGAGACACGTATGGTCTTTCAAGGGGTGCTCGCCCGAGATGTGTTCCCATTAGACCGTATGTATCCTGCTGCTCACGTTCTCAACACGGACCCGATGGATCGGCCCGGTGAACATTGGGTGGGCGTGTACTTGACAGAACAGCAGGGGGAATACTTTGACCCTTGCGGTCTGCCACCCCTCCATCCCGATTTAACAGACTTCATGGATCAAGGCACAGAGACGTGGTGTAGGAACAGTCAAACGTTGCAAAGCGTGACCAGTAGCGTGTGCGGACAATATTGCTTGTTTTACCTGTACCATCGATGCCGGGGAAGATCCTTATCTACCATCGTACAGATGTTTGACGAGTACCCCAAGGCCGAGGACCGCGATGTACTCGTATATGACTGGGCCGCCGATCATTTCAATGTGCAAGTCCCGTTCTGGGCTTAAGTTCTTTCAATGTACAAGCCCCCCTGTTCTGGACTTAAGTTTACAAGCCCCCTGTTCTGGGCTTCAGTTCTTTCAATGTACAAGCCCTCTGTTCTGGGCTTCAGTTTTTACGTGGTTGTTCTCACGTTGTTGTTGTTCACTGAATAAAAAAATGAGATCTCAACCAAAAAAATCCCTGTGTTGTGTGTTTTCTTTATGAGCATAATGCATGAAAGCTATAACAGACATGTGGGGATTCGGTGAAACTGGCTTCGAACACCGTGGAGAAAGCAGCCCATTAGTGACCTAGGATAATCCGAACTTCACCCGCGCAGGCGTGCGGCCGGATAAGGCGCGCGCGCGCGCTGCGGCCGGAGTAACCCGCGCGCGCTGCGGCCGGGGCGGGGCGGAGCGGGGCCGGGCCGGAAAAAACCCCGGAGGTTGAACATCCGGACCCCTACGTCTAAGGGGAACATTGGAACTCTTCTGTGTTCGAAGGTAGTTTTAGTGAAACCCGAAAGTGACGTCTGTGCGCAGAACCCACACCACCACCCAACCCCAACCATGGACCCCTAGTGGTGGGTCACACACACACACACACACCCACGCATCCCCAACATGTCTGCTTTCTATACTACGACCAGACTGCGCATGCACAGACCCTTGAACACGGACGAACCCTGAGTCCAATCGGATGCTGCTTCACAAGAGCTTCAACATAAGACCTCATACGACCCCATCGGACCCATAGTGACCCCTGTCGGCGCCATTTTCGGTGATCTCCGTGTCTCTTCGCACACCTCCGTCACATCTTTCGGTCACCCCCGTCACATCTTCACGGACCTCACCGAAAAGACACGGAGGTGACCGAAGACACACGGAGGTGAACGACATTGTGGGAAAAACCCACAGACAACTCAGTACATCTCCTATCATGTTCCCACGGACCTCACCGAAAAGACACGGACCTGACCGAAGAAACACGGAGGGGAACGACATTGTGGGAAAAACCCCAGTACATGTTCCGCTCACCGAAAAGACACGGAGATGAACGACATTGAGGCCCCACAGACAGGTCAGTACATATCCTATCATGTTCACAGGTCACGTGCCATTCACCCAGACCGGAAGTGACGTCATACGGCAAGGTCACGCTCCATTCACCCAGACCGGAAGTGACGCCATACGGGACTGGTGGCGCCCCCTGGCAGAAAAAGGGGAACCAAGACTTACCTCCCTGGAAAACTTGCCTCGAAATCAGTAGACCCTACTACTCAAGTTTTTAAGAAGGCAAGATATCATGCACAGATTTCGTTAAAGCTGTCCTCAAATTGAGGTTATACCAGACACGGTTTTATAAATAACTCTTTTGAATTAGGGGAAAAATTCTTGAACATCTTAATACATATAGCATATTCGTAGTCATGCAGTATGCTTAGGCCTTCAGAGTAATTGTAACGATGATGATTTGGATATCCAGTAGCCCAAAAACCTAAATTTCAATATTTACCCAGAGATGGATATAACCCTCAGTTTTCCCAGACGTCTTTAAACTGAAGCACTCAAGTTTTCGACAATATGTCATCAAATGTTGAGCCTATGAAGAAGTTTAATGAAGTTTGACTCAGTATTATAGCCTACAATAAACTTCAGAAAAAACGTAGAATAAAAAATTGATTTTCAGCTGACATTTGAAAACGACCCCTTAGTGATGTCACCACATTAACATTTAATCAAATATTTTGATATCAATATACTCCGTGATCAATGGTGATTATATCGATGCCGAATAATAAACATCTGTATAAACAATAAGGAAGTTATTGTTGTTTGCATAACCCTACCCTAATCTTTTGTAGCACCAGTTTTTCATCAGGGGTACTTCTTTGAACATCGGAATATGAACTCTGACCATGAGATTAATGGCAAAACTGGATTTTCGAAACAAATCGTTCACCCAGGCACCCCACACCTATATTCTCAGTGGGGGGGCGGGGTACAGACAAAATCATATATATAAGGGTTTTGGCTGCTAGACTAACACTACTATTTGGTGTTGAACTGGCCTTAAGACCACTGTTTAGTGTTTACATTGGTCAACACCATTTGTCAACACCACTTTATGTTGTCGACCACCCCTCAACACCAAAAACGGGTGTTTGACCAATGCCATTTTTTGGGCTCGTATGAGACATGAAATATTTGACAAAAAAGTCAGAGCAAGGTTTTACATAGTTTTGCATTTAATTTGCGACTCTACAATAAATTTACATGGTATTTCTTTGATACAGATTTACATTCAAAATGTGTTATTTAGTTCAGCAACAGTCTGTATATCCATATACAGTCTGTTTTATTGCTGCCATCTCTGTAACTCTGCAACTCGGGTGAAACATTCAAGTTTACATGGACACCCAAGATCTGGGTCCTGAGATTGGTACAAGCCTTTGCGCTGTTCATCCCCGGCTAAAAATGCATAGAATCTGAAAGAGTATATACAAGAGTTACCAAAATGACAACAAATTTCATCACCCCCCTCCCTGCATTCCTTTTAGCAGACAAACGGTTAACATATGAGACATCGTGCCTTGGAGCCACACCTGGAAATGGCCTAAAACTATAAATTGAAGGAAAAACGACCCTTCTTCCACAAGGCAATCTGCAAATTGCAGACCTGTAAAACCTTAAGTTAGTCCACTGATACTTTTGGGATTTGTCGTTCATATTTCATGTTTTTGCCTGTTCTTCCTGTAGAGAATCTCCCCTTCCTAGGTTAAGAGATAGGAATTATGTTTAAAAGCCTTATAGGTGAGAATTAGCAACGTTCATCCAATTTGATAAATTTTGATAGACATTGTGATTATGTTCAAACAGATAGAATATCAAAAAAGGTTAAATGATATTTACATGATTTCATGAATGTGCTTCAAAGCCAGGGCTATTCCCTATGATCTGTGGGCTATCAAATGGAGCATCGGTCAGTCCAGTTAGCATTGTCTAAAGCTAGAAACACACACGAGCCTATACATTTTCTTTGTTTCTCATATTGCACAATTATGAATGCAACAACCCACATTATTAAAAAAATATTCAATTCACCACCAGCGGACATCCTTATAATGTGAATTCTGTTCATATCTCTTCCTGCAAACAACTGGTGCAAACAACACGTGCTCATACTGTTCAGAATATTTCAACTTAAGAACAGCTAACAAAACCATACAGATGTTCATTCTGTTCGGACAACTGGTATGTAGGTGGGAAGTCTTATTTTCCGAATCTTTATAGCTTGCAATACAATACATGATGAAACTTGGATACGTCAGTCGTCGTACTATTTGACCGCCGAGATTAAATATTGAATAAGCCAGATATTGAGGATAGGCAAGACACATTACTATAGTTTCAAATTCCCCACCCTCATCGCACAACTCTCAGCCCAGCCAATATCCACATATTGTATTAAATTATAAACAAAACGCTAAATATCTAAAGAAATACTAAAAGGCAAAATAGATAAAGTTCAAATTTCTTTATTTTCGAATAATTCAGTATGTATTTAAATTCATTAAAAATTACACTATTAAACTATAGTCAAAGACTTGTGAAGAAGCTAGTCGGCATACTGCCTTTCAATGTTAACACAATTTAATATTATGCTTAAAGTAAACAGTTTCATTTAAAAGTTAATTAGTTTAAATTTATGGGGCTTCGTCATCTTGAGGAGCAACTCTACCTAGTTGGCTACCCGGCACAGATCTGAAAAACAGAAAATCATTCAAAGTACATATCTGACGTTGAAATTCGAGAACAGAATTAGAAAAAAATCATTAGAAGAAATGATAAAGTTAAACATAAGAGCTGGTCTTTTTGTGAATACATTAGCCAATCTGAGAGCCACTGTGGTATTACCACAAACAACAAACTCGCCCAAAGACCACATTTTTGGAATTATCCACGACATAACTATCTCGTAACTTGTGTTTCGGTGAGCGCTACTGATGGAACAACTGGTGGTGTAATACATGTCCTCGACTTAACCGAGAAGTGGAAACGGACTATATGTTAATGACATGTACAGCAAACGTATCCGTCACTAAATTGGTTCTCTTCAATATTTTGATTGGGATGTCTGTTTCTCACATCACAGCGGTCAAAAGCAATGTGATACACCCATGTGATACAAAACCTATATCACACCCTTACAGTTTGCTAACTATATTTTTGGTTATTTTTCAACATTATTTTGATGTGAGAAATAAATTATAACACTCGTGGTCATTTATCTGATTTTTATCACACGAGTTTGATAAAACCCATATGAAACTCGCTAAAGCTCGTTTCATATGGGTTTTATCAAACTCGTGTGATAAAAATCAGATAAATGACAACTCGTAGTGATAATCTATATGTATCGCATTACTCCGAAATTTTGCTCTTGCCATTAATTTGAGACAGCTCGAAATAGTGACACTCTTAACTGCGATAAAGTGAAACTGGGTTAACGAAACGTGAACCTCTACCATCTCACCATGACTACTGCCTTTGAAGTTCATTTTAATAAGAATATATCTCATACGTTACATCTCGCATAAAGAGGAACCTGTAAGAAAGAAACTCATAGCAAATAAAAGACTATGTAAATTGTATGAAGGGCCCATTAAAATGCCAAAGAGAACCTAAATGTGAAACAAATACCCTGCAACCTACCCAGATTCCTGTCAATTCAGACAGAGCTAGGAAGCCTAGATTTTAAGTTTTCCATTCAGAGAAAATAAGACAGCTCACATTAGTTGATTAATGAATTGGGATTGATCCAGCAATTAGCACACAAAAGTGAACAGAAACATGGGGTGTTGAGCCATTTTATATATCCTTGATTGATTGGTGTTACCAACACCATTATTTGGTGTTGAACAGGCCTCAACACCATTTTTAGTGTTACACTATATTGCTCAACAACATTTCGTAACACCACTTTACGGTTTTGATCAGCCCGTAATGTTGGGCCAAAACCATTTTACGCATTTTCCGGCTGAGTAGCCATTCTTGAATGGAAGAAAATTGAATCTGCATTTGTGTCTTTCAAAAGCAAAATTCGACCCATTGGACATTTTATAATTATGACATAAGGAACTATGATTGAGAATGGTATCATGAAATTTTCATTATTTTCAAAGCAATAAAAATAGAACCGCATACAATGCGTCTTCAGTTACAATCAGTAAGGAAACACTAAGAAGAAAAGTCGTAAACCACGAGGAAGCTATAGCTAGCATTTAAAGCAATCTCCAAACATCTTACTGGGCGAGGGCAATTGAGAGTCAAACATTTGTAGAGTATCATATTAAGTCTATTTACATAACCTATGCGCAGAGGATTATGGGTAAATTACAAAAAGTGATGTTTTCCTCTCTTTTTTGATAAAGTGCGCAAATAATAATCTATTTCGCATCAAATAATTATTTACACGTTGTAATCCATCTTGCGGTTATGGCCATTGCGCATTAACCCAACCTGGCGGGGGGGGGGGGGCATTATGGCCCCACTACCAAATTTTCTGCGCTATATCCGGAACGACCGAAAATAGAGAGCTGAAACTCCGTGACCTCATAGTTTGTCATATTGGGGTCATTTTGAGCCTATTTCCATGACCCCCCGAGCAGAGGATCATAGGTAAATCTAAGATGGCGGCCACATGGGGTAGCTGAAAAGTGATATTTCTGTCATTAATATTTACTAATTTATCATGCCGTGAATTCGGAAAATCTGACCGAAAAATCGATCAAAAAATGCTGACGTCATCAAAACGGCCATCTTGGATTTTTTCACATTTTCTGGTAGAGCTTGACTCAAGGGTATAGTGTGATAAGTTTCAGCCCACTAGCTCACTGTTGTGTAACTACATGAGAAGCTTTTCGAGAATAATCAGTTAATGCCTGGTTGTGTATGTGATATTGATTTACAATACATGTATCAAAGATATGCCATTGATTTGCTAATCAGAAGAAATCCTAGTCGGTCTACATGCGAAAGAAAAACAGTAATGAGCCTGCAACTGGAAAGGTTGTTGGGCAGCTGGGCTTGACCACTTACTGCTGAATATTAGAAGGGTCTAAATACATTTTGATTCATGTTTTCAGACTTCGCTATACTAGCACTTCTTTTAGACGATATTGAGTAATAATATTGACATTAGGTTGACTACTGTTCAAACACATAAAAAAGTTACTGGATTTGAACGCTTCAGGCAGAAAAAATAAATCCGGCAACTATTTGTGTGAGCTAGGAGAGCCTAAGAGACGCAGCGCGAAGAGTTTTTTTAAATAGAACTTTCAATAAGCATGTGGAGAGCATTTGATCCCACTCAATTATCAATTAAATCTCTGCTTCTACTTTTGTCATGGAAGTCGGTATAACTACGGTCTCTGTATGCAGTTCATCATTTCCGTTTTCCTATATTAACGGAACTGATTATCTTCCCTGTTTTAAACGCCTTGTTCAGAAAATGAGTGCTAATCCAAGCACGTTGAAACCGCGGATCAAATTATAACATATTTTATCACTACATTTTGTTGGTTGACTTATTTATCAGTATAACAATATATATGAAAAGTGATTGAGATCAGATGTTTTTGGGATGGGAGCTTCAGCTCAAGCTTACTTACATCCACAAGAACGACTGGTACAAGCGTTACAAAAAAGTTTGTTCGGCGAAGTCATAACTAACCACAATACTGCGATAACGTCGTAGCTTATGTGTTATAACGGCGATAACCGTGATAACGCTGGCAGGCGGGACTCCCACCTTCACGCAGACTGACTGCTCTTTGTGCTTAAAAGCTTCTGCCTCTTTGTGCAATATAATTACACCAAGTTCAATGGATTCTCATAGAAACGTCAATGCGTGTGCTGATATATTTGATATTAGAATTCGAAATTGGTCAATTCAGATTCTCAGAAGAAATCCTATGTTTTTATTGGCATGTAGAGCAAATTGATAGTTCATCGAACCAATCCCAGAGTTCCTGTATTGGATCAATGAGTTAAGAATAACCGAATCCGTGGTACATTTATGTTTCCGACAGCTGAATTTGAGTCGAAAATCGTGCGGTGTTACCTCGAAGTTAGCTAGCAAGAGAAATTCTTCGCATAGGAATCATTGAAAGATTCCTCTGCTCAGATATATAAAGGCTACTGCGCGTTCTTGCAAAATCCCACAGTACGCTCGCCTAAGCTTTCCGCTTGGTGGCTTTTACTTCACGTCCTGTACAGCCCATCCTTCTCATGTTTCGAACTTGTCAATATCGTGGGTGACCTCGGTATGAAGTAACACAATCATATTCGCTATTTGCTTTTGTCCGAAAATGGCCCATTACGCATTGCTTATTCTTCCGTACCTGTGGAAGTATATTGGCAGTGCAAACTGCAAACAAGGAAATTTAACATTTTTGTCCGTCATGGGACAAGATGTATAACATGAGCCAACCGGCAAGAGTTTATCCAGTTTTTAATGTTCTTACACCTCGATGCTTTCGTTTCTAAGGCAAATGATCTTTCAGTTTAAAATAGAGCATGATTCATCCAAGCGCCGGCAGAGTACCGGTAGAAGCACAGACTATTCGAGATGAGTCATGTATTCCACAAAGGTGTAACGCTGGAAAGGTAGTCAGTGAAGCGCGAATGAACGCCAATTTCAGCAAACAGTCATGTCTCATAGACAACGGAAGAATTCTAGCATCCCTCGGTGATCGATGTGGCACAAGAATTAATAAAGAGTACATTTGGTTAAGTGAATAATATTTTAATTCGTACTAACCTTTGGATGTTCAATCGAGGGACCGCTATTACAAACAACAAACCTTAAATATGTACAGTCGCTTAGTACACATCGCAGTTCAAAACAGGTACTAACTTTACACCTGCTGTAATCAACACCATTTGTATTTCTGCATAAAACATCAGTTGAACACGTCATTGGTTTTTTTAGAGAGATAGTCAGATAGTTGGTTTTTGGAGGGAGATGAAATCTACAAAACAGCTTCTGTAACATATATTGCTAGAAAGTGGTGTTGGTATAATATGGTATATTATACAATGTAAAACAAGTATAAAATAAGCAAATTAGTAATACAAAACACGTTGCCTTTCGAATTATAATGAAGGAATATTGGCACTAGCTACACTTAGATGTAGTTGTACCAGGAGGTATGTGAAAGAAACGTGAAAATGCGGAAAAGTACTCAGCGATTTTCAGGCACATGTGTAGTTCCGAACAGTTATTGTGTACCGGTATGTTCTCATCTTCTGCCGCTATATCCACCGGAATGATAAAGAAGCGATTTGATAATGACTGAGTTTCAGGTTAACGGACTGGTTTCAGCAATACTGTTTGTGACGTTGATTGCGATCATTACATTGTTCACAAGATGTAGCAAATGCTGCGGAGCGACATGTGTATACATGTATGCCAAATAGGCTGGACTATCCGCAATGTTTCTATCTGATTACTAATGTAGGGAAGTACAGCTTTGTTGCATCGTCATGCTCATTCCATCTTGGAACACCAAGTCCATCTCAACACATAACTCCGTTACCGGCATTGCAAGATCAGGGCACCGATTTTCTTCAGAACTCGAGTTCTATATTTTACTGATTGCGAGTACAGATCAAATTTTTTCTATCTATTTTCTATGATTGTCGAAAAAAATATGATTGACAGAACAAGCTACCAATTTATTGTCGACTGTCGTCCGCAATGGCCATAGTTTTCTTCTGGTCTAAACTATTTAGAGGACATGCCAGAAAAATCACTGGCTTGACAGAAAAGGACGAAGTGGTAGCGAATCTGAACAGCCAAGTGCCAAATTGTATGGAATATGGGTATATAGAGTCTACCAGATTTATCTTGGTGAAATTATGTTGTTGACTGTCGACATGACCAACTGATATTAGATAACAGACCAGAAAGTTAATGTCCATGTGTTGTTCAGATTCCATGCAGACTAAGAAACTGACTTAAAAGTACAGGCCAGAATGTTATTGTCGACAGTGACCAAAGGTTTCCTTCTCGCTGAAGTACTACCTTTTGCGTAATGGATCCCATGTCCTTCACCCATCATATAGAAAGGAATGTGCTGTAGCCATTTTAAACATCCGTGGTACAAATCATTATCCGTGAAGTTTATGGTATTATGGGACAGGGAATATCTTGTGAAAACATCCCTCTTTAAACTTAGGGGAAATGGGGTATATTATGTGCAGAGGATTTGTCTGTCTGACATGATCAGTTGAACACAGGGACAGGGTGGCCTGGATAAATTAACTCAGCCTTACACACATATTTTAACTGGGTCATCTACTAGTAATATCCAAGCTGACCTCACCTTAGCCGGAGAATTATCAACAGACCTGTGTTAATATGAACAACTGGCCTGCGGAAATCTTTTGTAAGGAAAAGGCATTAAGAAGGAAAGTTTCTACAACACTTTAGCAACCAGACAGAAACATGGCGGATGGTCCTGTATATAGCGTATACATAATTAGCCCTGTGGTATACAATTACTATTTCAGTCAACGTCTGCAACAGTACCAGTATTGCAGAAACTGGTTCGATAAGGTTATTTTATCATTACGGTTTACAGATTGATACTAGACTAGCTTCCATGCCATGAAATTACGAGCAGGGTACCTGTGGTAATGTAACAAGTATATATTCTTAGTTGACAAAGGTATACAGTACCAAATTGCAAGAACACTACACCGTGTCAGTTATTTTATGGATTGACCTCCATTAACATCTAGCTGAAAACTGGATGCAATTGATCCAGTAGTTGGGCATCTAAACTTGCAGTGAAAATGATCAAACAGCCAGCGAAAGGAGAGGCTACAAGACACGGCTCATATTTTCACCTTCGCTTATGAAGGTTAACTAGAATGGTCAAGATAGCCCGATAAATATTTTACAAGGTTAACCATGAGACCATAATGCCAATTCAGGTGACGATGAGAGTAGTTGCGACTCCATGAACGAGAGCACATAACACATGCCCATCTTATGCGTGTTCATCTAGGATTGCCACAAGAAAGGAGAAACCAATGAAGCATGCATGACAACCCAATTCTTCATGGAATCGTGTCTGACAGTATACACGAAGAGGTACATTTAATCTTCTTGTAATTTACCTCAGGTTACAAACGAGCTAGTGATATTTGTCGGGCAGATGGATAGAAAGCCAACTCAGGCGTAAACGCTTCGGAGAAATAGGAAACAAATGACCGTAAATCTTTCTAGAATAACATGAATATATATATATATATCCTGGCAATTGAGTTGTGTTACCTCGTCCAACTCGTGTACCCGATAAACTATCATGTTGAAACAACCTGTATGTTGTAATATAACAGCAAAGCTGATCAAGACGTGTCTATCCTGTTACCAAATTCAACAGATCAGATATTTGGTTACGTAGCCTTTCGTCTAGGTACAGCGCTTTCCCCACCTTTTGCATATCGCTCCAATTAGGTAACCAAATCCAGAAGGCAAAGCATATTTGCGAGTAATTTCTCCAATAATTTCGAGAAATAAGATAACAAATATGGGTTGGTCAGTGTGTGCGGCTAATCTCCTGCACAACTGACCGTCCATGGCAACCAATAAGTAATATCTATGAGACTCTTTCTCGTGAAGACCAATCATTTCTACCACTTTATTTTCCATAACCTGGAATTATGCTAATTACTTCATTTTTTGTATTTCAATTCACCTTCTGGGCTCCTGCTTGTTTGTTTTCTTCTGGTGAATACATGGTCATTTTTCACAAGCATTTTAATACTGCGTTTAATTGTTGCCTGTGTATGGTGAGATTCTGCTGATGGACGTTTGATCCCCGATACTTGCCTTCTGTACCAACAATTTCTGGTTTGGGCCGTTTTTTTCAATATTTGACGGGCACATAGCTCATCATTATCATGACTTGATAGGGTTATTACATCAACGCTCTGAAATATTTGTATCTAATACCGCTCAAGCCGGTGCTAGGAGCCGTGTGATCATGTCGTTTAATATGTCCACATGAGCAGCAGCAATAAAAGCGTAACTGGGATACAAATCATCACAGGGGTTACTTTTGTTTCTTGTGATGTTTTTAGATATTTGAAATCACTATATTTGACTGTGGGGTCATATGACTTCTTGCCGGTACGCCTGCATCTTTTTCCATCACCCTTTTAATGTTGTGTTTAATTAATAGCTGGGGTGCAACGTGTGACCTGGTTATAAAATTAAGAAGAATTTTTTTTTATACTAATCACTTCGGCCACAGCCAATCAAACAAAAATCACGTAATATTTTCTGATTTGAAAGACTAGATAGATACGCTAACTTATAGATTGTTATTATTACGAATGATTAAGCCTCCAACATGTGTTCATCAACAAGCTGAGGTGATTATTGGGAGGCTCGATATTCGATATGAAAAAAACAACATGTATATCAATTTAAGTGTTTCCGTGTCTAGCCGTGTAATCAAGAATGTAACTGGAGTCTGCATTGATAAGGAATATTCACACACTTTGGTAGAATATTTTCTATCAACAAGATCATACAAAAGAAGTACGTTACAAACATTATTTTGGGATGAACTACCCAAGACATCCGCTATCATACCAGTAACTAAGACAGACACGTGTGAAGACTCATATCTGGCTCAAGTCTGTATTTCTCACTAATATGTATTGCAGTAGCTCGCAAAATAATTTGGGCATCTTGAATATTTTGTTGACCCCGCTGATATTCGCGGACTTGACCTCATATTCCCAGAGGGCAAATTTGGAAGATATATTAAAGACTGCCTGGAGCGTGATGGCATCAATTAAGGTAGAGCATCCTCATTTTTTCGACCGGTTTTTTATCGGGGATTATTTTCAACGAGTGATAATTGGAATATTTTCAAGGCGATGTTTGCAAAATATTTGTTAAGCATTCCTTTCTTATATAGGAACATGGTAATAGCAAACACCCTTACCACATGTATGCCAACGTCACTAGCTATAAATATTTCTCGCTTAATTCCAGGGAGTAAATAGGAAACAACGACAGAGAGGTAAACCTTTGTTGATCATTCATGATACTTATCTCAACAACCAGTTTATTATCTCGATATCTGTCTTACGTCGATGCACTGCTGATAACGATTGGTATATCATTGCAGATTGGGAAGCATTTTTTGTGCTTTGCTAAAGATTATCAGGACATACATGTATTTTCCTTGTATCAGGCGATAGCGACCATGGAACTATCTACGACGCAACATAAATAGCAGGTGAAAAAAGTGAGCTTTCCTTCAAATGTCAAATCGCAAATTTGCAATATCTACATATTTCGCTAATCAATAGATTTTTGTTGATGAAATTTAATACGAAAATTCTGAGAGTATGTTGCAATATTTTGCCTCTTCAAGCGGAGACAGCGAAATTTCATTACCCGTGTATAAAGCTTACGCGAAGGCAATTTAGATCCCTCGTATCGAATCGTTGAACGTGGGACGTAATTACTATTTTGCCTGAATGTCAAAGACATATGTTTTCTTGGTTTAGCTTACACACATGCGCACCTTCGAGCCGCGTGTTAGATTGTTCTGTTGTTACGTGGTACATTACAGCTGTTCTCAATGCTAGGGAGCGTTCCTGTGAGAGATGAACGGGCGAATTAATCAATTTTCTCTCAGAATGCCACAAATTCGCCGATAGGAGCCCAAAGCTATTGAAGAAATGTCTGTGGTGGTGCACCATACGACAGGTTTTTACTGATAATCAATGACACTGGATCTTCATGTGAAATCTGAGGAGGATGTCTCAATACTCTTTATGCGGAAACTTCAAAATATCCGGAGGAGAGAATTCGGTATTTAACAAGACGTTATGGAACATATATGGGATGGAACTTATATAAAGTAACAAACGCACACAAGGAGAGGGAAACATTGGCGTCATTAAACATTTGGTGTGGTCGACTAGAAAGTGCATCAGGAATGAACGAAATAATGGTAACGATAGATATGACAACAATTCGTATGGATATAAATTCATTTTTTCCCTTCTGATTTTCATTCATCCCCAAAGTGATCTACAGGCACATTCATATATTCTTCGAATTTTTCAGTGACTCTTGATGGCTAAATGTTTTTATTTGGAGACAAAAAGAATGGGGAATAAAACGTGAGGGTTATAGCTTGAATTTCAACGTAACCTGGTGATTTTTGCAACATACAACGAGCAGTCGAATTTCTATTTAAGAAATAAAGGTTTCATAGGCGGGCTCAATGGTTATTTTACGCACGGTTAGCGTGAGAAGCTTATATTTTAGGGAAAGGGCGAAGTCCGCGCCCTAAAATTTATTAACTTTCCCACACAATTTTACGCACGGTTAGTGTGAGAATTTTATATTTTAGGGCAAAGGCGAAGCCCGCGCCCTAAAATCTATAAACTTTCTCACACTAACCGTGCGTAAAATAACCATGAAGCACACATATGAAAATAATATTCCTATTCTATTGCACTACCCAAATTGATTATCAACAAAAATTATAATGAAAAGTTTAAAACATATTTTAAACTTTGACAAACTTTCTCACCTTTCTTGAAAAAACCTGGTCCACTCATGTTCCCGTCTCGGTTGGCATCGTGCCAATGTCAGTGGACGAGTTTATGTGATCTATCAAATGGAGAGTGATACTGTCAGCTGTGTGGAAATTACGTGGATAAATGTCTATTTGTGTCGCTTTATTAATCATTTCACGGTGAAAACAACATTTAAACTTGAGAAAGAAATTTCATCTTGTAATTTATTTGTTGTCTTATTCGATTATTACTTGTATTAAAGCAGGCGTCCCTTTCCTCATCCGACTTGTGAAATGAAATACCCTAATGAACACCTGCGGTGTTGATTTCACATAACCGTGCTAAAACGTGTAATAATTGCACGGTTAGCTCGATGTTATAGAATGAGATTTTCTCGTCTGTAATTTGTATTGGAAATGTATGTTAGAGAACGGTCTATTAGGCCGTACGGTCGTGTGACTGAACAAGTAAAACCATCAAATGCTCTCTTTGATAACAATGTTTAGCTCCATATACAAATAATCACGTGGGCAGGCGAGCAACCACCTTTCCTCAGAGTGTGCATACTGGTTCGGCTTCTTTCTTCAATATACTTAACCAGCTCAATAGATTTTCATAGAAACATTAATGTATCGAGGATATGCTCGAGTTTTGGAACTTCTGATTGGTCAAGTCAACTTTCTAAAACTCTCGTTTCATTGGCTTGTGGAGAGAAATGGAAGAACACCCAGACAATCACTGGGTCACTCGTTGAGTTAACAACAAACGAATCACTGGTTCATTGTTTCCGACAGTTCGTTCGAAAAACATGGGACGACCATCTTGGAGTTTTGAAATGTCAGATTTGAAAGTTGTATTACCAACAGAATTACTGAATTGATCCAAAGGCAACCAGCGAAATTGTACATATTGGAAACATTTCATTTCCTCGTGCATCTACAGGCTATTTGAGCGTTCTTGCAAAAACGAACGAAGAAGCCGCTCAAAATACCTGACAGCGGTGTGAAGTTACACGGTCAAACTAGCTGCTTCCGTTTGTCTCTATCTAGAACTATGAAGATATCATCCCAAAATGGGTCATTGAGCACTGCGTATTCTTCAGTGCGCGTGGGCGAAGTTGATTGGCAGCGCAAACTGGATCAGAGATCCAACAACAAGATTTATCCGTTATATGACTGGATTTGTATTATTGGTAGGTACATTGTCATGAGTTTATCCAGTTTCCAATGTGCTTAAGCTTCAATGCTTTCGTTTCTATGGCGTCGAGCTGCCATTGAAATGATCTTCCAGCTTATCACAGGGCGTGATTCATCCAAGCGTGGCCTAAGTACCGGTAGAAGCGCAGACTATTCATGTGGGCAAATAATCGGTACAGCTGTCTCTTGGCCTACACAAAGAGCGTCATGTTTTCCAGAAAGATTGTAACGCCGAAGGAGGAAGTCATTGACGCACGCATGAAACACAAATTCAGCATAGAATCGTGTCTGGGGCACTAATACAACCAGATAACAATAGACAGACCTGATTATTGTGGCAAACTAACCGTATGCTACAGAAAACTTTCTCGCATTTACTGGAGACCAATGCGACAGAGAAAGCTGGCAAAAAGTCTATTTGATACCAGTGAAGACACATACATCTGATTGTTTTGATTAAATTTTAATCCGTACTAAAGTTGCACTGTACATGAAACAGCTTAATCAAATGACGATATAACTTAACAAGATGTACAGTCGCTTAGTTCACATGGCAGTCCAAAACAGGTACTAACTTCACGCATACTGTGATCAACATCTTTTGATTTTTTGCTTTTAAAAACTTGAACACTAGAGGTTTTTTTCCAGAGATACTTATATCAATAACTTGTTTTTCTTAGAGGGAAGGGAAATATATAACACAACCACCGTGACTTATATATTGGTAAATTTGTGATGTCTGTAGAATATGGCATACTATACAATGTAAAACGATAAATTTAACCAAAGTTGTAATATATACCCTCACAGTAGCAAGGTAAGAGGTATATACCTATCTGGTACCTTAGATGTGCCTTAATTGTACCTTAACTGTAGAGTGTACCTTAACGATACCTTGTAGCCGAGTTGAATTATTGTACCTTCAATAGGTATATACCTCAACAGTACCTCTTGAGGTTCGGTAGGTGTGCCTTGAGAAGGTATATACCTGATCAGTACCTGGCAAAGTCTGTACCAGTACCTCCATGGTGCCTTATCAACTTAGCTTAATTTTCATCAAATTGAACTGTACCTTGATGGTACCTCTGAGACTTGGGATTTTATTTAAGCCAAAGCCCTGTACCTTCTTGGTACCTTATGAACTTGGTTAATTTTACAACTTGGGGTTTACCTTGTTGGTACCTCCTAGACTTAGACATTTACTCTAACCAAATCTATGTACCTTCTTGTATACCATATCAACCTGTTAATTTTCAACAAATTGAACGTGAGACGCATTTCTTAACGTTAACATTTGTACCGCTCGACAGTATCTTGACAAATATTGTACATTTTGACAGATTCGACTCACAGTTTGCAAGGAAAACATGTGTAAACAGAGGTCGGTCTTTCGTGTAAGGATATATTGTTTCTGCTTTTATATACGGTGCCGGTAACCGTATTGAAAAACCTTTCTTCCAGACTCAATCTTGTACCCAGACAGACTATTGTCCACCTTTATCTGGGGACACTTTCATGAAAGACGACTCATGAGGAACATATTCCCTGGCTTGAGGGATACTTGGTGGTTGATGCCTACATATATATATTTTGATAAATTATGATTTTCTTTTTTTTTTTACTTTTTTTTTGTTTTACTTTTCCTACATTTTTGTCTCTCAGCTTTGACTCCAGTCATTTCCATTCAAGCAGGGCAAAACCTAAGAATCGCAGTTTTAGTTTTCTTTCATACCTTGATTTAGAATGAATTAAAAAGCGATTTAATTTTTTTTTTAATTAATTCTCATAACAACTATATCGTGACTCAGTTGACAAACCTTCGAGAATTCCAGTGGAGAGAGAGAGATAGAGAGAGAGAAAACGACAACAAATGGATTGTGTTAGTACAATAACGTCACTGGGGGAATTTCCTCCCTCTGAAAAGCCTAAGTTTAACACAGAAGTAAATGGCAAAAAACATCCCGCGGAGAATAGTTCATCTCCCGTTTAACACATAATTTAAACAGATGTACTATCTTTTAATTCGCCAAGCTGTAGAAATTTTTCTCAAGTATCAGTTGAGGTTTTTGGACAATAATCCTGCTCGACCTCAGTGGGTTAAAAAAAACCAGTTGCGCGGGTGGCTATTACGACACCGTAATTGACAGAACAACCGATCTTTTGTTTGGAGTCGCTCCGTGTAACAGAAAAGTTTGTTCCAACCAGCCAAGTTGCGTTTGTGTGTCAAATTCTTAATGTACGGTCGTTGAGATTTAGGATTACAAAGCATATTGATACCGTAGTATCACGACAAAAGTGAAGAAGAGAGAAATGTTGTTTGGACAACAAGTGGAAAAACAACAACAACGCAACAACAACAACGGAATTACCAGGCAACGATTTGCAAGTACCAGTAAGTATCTATAACAAGGCGAAGAAACGTATGTACTGTCTGTCCCAGATAATCTATCTGAGACGTTTTCGTCAATATTTCGGAGACAATTTTGAATTTATCGTACAACATTGAAACTTCACACAACTAAAAAATACTAATTTTCCCTCGTATCTTATTAAAATCTGTTGAGAATTGACGAAGATTACCAGTATCTACCATGTTTTTTGGGGTCCGCGATGACGTTGATCTGCCAATGTTATAACATGCAGGCTTGACGTCATGACTACAAAACATAATACACAAATATCCCAACATGTCTAATATTTGTTTTCGAGAATTATTGAAAACTACTGGAAGGATTCCCGTGATACTTTGGGAAAAAATAGTACTTTTTAGTTTATCTACTGTGTGAAGTTTCAATATCGTACGATAAATTGTCTGCGAAATATTGCCAAAAACATCTCGGATATATTATCTGGGATGATCTACAATGCCCAACGCTACAGTGGGCCGGTGTGATAACCGCGAAGAACTGATCAGTGTGTCTCGCATGCCCTCAAAGAGTGCTTAGGGGTGTGGACGATGGTATTAGGGTGAAGTGTAAAATATGGGGTCTCTGTATATAACCCCATGCTTTATATAAAAATACACCAAGGTCTGAAATTACAAGCGTCTAGTCCGTCATTCATAATCCAGCCGTCGTCCATTAGAGAATATCCGCGTCCATAATCCAAAGACCTATTCCATTTTCCATATAACAGTATTAGCACCAAATTCAAAAAGACAATCATAGTATACATAAACATAGGCTTGTTTCCTGCAAGAGAGAAGCGGTCAACAGTTTTCAATGATGCCGGCAAGACATCATGATGTTCCAAAAATATCAAATCCGTATCGCTGATCAGTATTCTTAATCCATAATATTCGTTATAGAGTCGTCATCTAAAAAAGATGTATCTCAGTCACGCTTTGATTGTGACTGTTCATATGAGTACCATGAGGATCTTGAAGTACATGGGTTCATACGGCCCCTAGCCCCGGGTTAAGCGGAATTAGACACAAGTTACGAAACGTAGCGCCATAGATCTTGCACGCTACGTTCGTATTTTGCTATCAGCATGCGATATGTATCGCCAAATTTGAGAAACTTTGAGTGGAGGCGCTTGGTGGAATAGCCCTGTTTTATAAGTTTCTGCAACAATGTTTTGTGACGTTGATTAAAATCATCACATTTAACACAGGATCTAGCAAATGCTACTAAGCGAGATATGTATACGCCATATGCAGGTCATATTGGGTGAAACGAGAAATAAACGGCACAATGAGATGATGGTCCCCTTCTTTCTCAATTCTCAGTCTGATCAGTGTGTGACCTCTCTTGCCGGAGGTGTGTCACGACTGTTTTGAGGGCGTGTGGTGTCTCTGTAATCCATTTTTGAATATCAACAGGTGAATGAAATTTGAAGTGGTTATGAATCTATTGAAAATGTTGAATAGTGCGATCGGCTATTCGTCCTTTTCGTGCGTATTGTCCGATAACCCCGTGTTTCCTTAACAGCCTGGTTTGTTAACTGCTGACATTTACATATCTCAGAAAAAATGAAGGTGTGTTCTGTCTATAATTATTTCTACTATCCTGATTTGATTTTTGAGCAAGTTAAGGAGGTGATTCCTCAGTTTTGATGTCAACTGATAGGATACAATAATATATATTTTATCGATGTTGATCAAGTTTTATAATAATTCATTAATTGCCTTTTGATATTCATCTTGCAGATTCTGACTTACATGTAGTACAAGTAACAGAGGCAGAAGGATATTCAAAACCCACCCTTTTTCTTACCTCTGTCAGTGGCACAGCAGTATAGTGTAAGTATTTGTCTTTTCTCATTAACAGGATTCAGCCAGAAATATATCCCAATGGACAGACAATTTCAAATTTGGACAGACAAGAATTTGAAAATTTAACATGGGAGAGATAATGAAGAAAGGAAATTTAGTAGACTGTCCAAATCTAGCAAAATGAGATACTTTGACAGGTAGATTTTATATCCTGGCTGACACACTGTAGGGTTTGTCATGCTGCTGGAATGTCTGCCCAATTACAAGCGTCCGTCCGTCATTCATAATTTAGCCGTCGTCCATTAAAGAATATCAGCGTCCATAGTCCAATGGCTCAGTTGCACATCATTGAGAGAACAGTAGATCAGCTACTGAGTTGTATAATTTCACTTTCGCCTATCTGTTAAACCATGACTATTTTGAACTGGTGATAGCTGGCATAATTTTATACATCATTTACTACTATATTTTCCCAGTATTCGAAAAATATGTCATTACGTGTGCTTGAATACTGGGAAAATATAGTACATATGTATAAAATTATGCCAGTTATCGGGAGTTCAAATTACTCTCCAGGGTTAAAAGATAGGGGAAAGTGAAATTATATAAACCCAGTAGCTGCTCACCTGAAGTCACAGATCAGTGAACAGACAGGCTATCCTTTGTTCTCTCAATAATGTGCAACTGGGTCATTCTGATTGTGATATTCACAAATTATGCCAGTTGTCAGGAGTCAAAATTACTCTCCAGGGTCAAAAGATAGGGGAAAGTGAAATCATATAACCCAGTAGCTGCTCAAGTGAAGTCACAGATCAGTGAAGAGACGGGCTCTCCTTTGTTCTCTCAATAATGTGCATCTGAGTCATTCTGATTGTGATATTCACAGTTTCAACAGAATATTAATTTAGAACAGCTTAATAATAGATATTTCATTCTCGACCATGGATAATATGAGGTTTGGTTGTATGTAGTTTAGTTTGTGCCTATGAAACCCCAAAACAAGAAAATATGACCGCCTTTATTAAACATGCAAAATCATCTAGGTGACAAATTCAAGGGCAACAACTCTGGAAAAAAATGAGTACTGGTGGAATTAAGGGTTGATCACGCTGATAAAACAATGAGTACACTATACTAATGTTTATCACAATGTGACGTGATATCTGAGAGTATATGTGTCCATTGTTAGCAAATTAATTAACAAATCAGCAAGGCCTGTATCCTGTGATTTTGTACATTGGTACATCATGTACATGTTCCCACGAAGTAGGCTACAGATCGCAAATTGTCCGGTAATGAGTGAGTCAGCGAGTCAGTGAGTCAGTCAGTCAGTCAGTCCATCCGAATCCTTTCGTCGGCAAAATAAGGAGAACCGTTGACATTAGAACCTTGATTTTTGGCATGAACGTGCATTAGGGCATTGTTACCAGCAAGTTCTGAGCTGACCGAATTCTGATGAAAATTTGATTCATAATTTTTTTTTTTTATTTATTGATGGCTCAGCGAGTGCACTGTCATGCCCATTTGGAACCCTTGGCTGTATGTTTCACTGTATATATAACACAGTACAAAACGTGGTGGGATAATGAAATAGGAAATGCTAATTTTCCATCATTTGTTAGTGCATTTATCTACACTGCTATTACCAACTTGCCATTCTTAATACACACAATTCAGTATATTGTTACAGATATATGTAAACTGTGGCCTTTAACGTGTATCCTGTTTCACATCCAAACATTTCATCACAGACCACAACAGGCTTCAAATTTAGGTCAAATTGCCCACTGGTGGTGAAATATCCTACATCAACCAATTAAGTCAGCCTGGTGCAATAACCCAGCAGAACAAAGAAAGATGTGGTATCATCCTTCAGATTAGTCTGTATGAGCAACAATGATCAAAGTTTACTGAGGGTGAAGCAAAGCCATCCTGCAAGCCACCCAAGGAATTTATCAGCTTGTGTTGGGACATTTTGTTGGTATCATGTAAGCTGTTTATTAGTTTACTCATTCAAATCTCCATACCATATTTTCTGTTATTCAACAGACAAATTTCTTTACTGGTTTTAATTGTTTAAGTTTTACTGGCTTTCAACTGCTACATATAGTAACACAGTACCGATACTGTAGAAATGGGTCTCAAAACTAACAGCTGGTGAACTATTTGGTTGTGTGAAATTAATTATTTCATGTTGAGGACAATTTGTTCACATGAATGGTGAAATGTCTGAAAATGAAAGTGTGTTATACATGTACATATCTCAAGCATGTCAGGTTTGAGGAACAAGCATGGTTGCAATTAAGATATAATCAAAGAAATTTCGTGACAATTATTGAATCTAAGTAGGCTCCTACATAACAAAATTAGCTCAATAAAAAAAGGCCTTCCTGGCGCGAATTGTTTTCCTTTGAGAGAGAATGGTATTTTCTGAGTTACATGTAACTGTACAAAGAGAGGCTTTGCTTTTGCTGTTGGGTGCATCAAGTGTATGGAAACATGATATATGCACCCAGAGCCCTGATCTACAGCTGTATAAAACTCAACATCTGGCATTGACGCATGTTTAAAGGGTCTTAATTTATTTTCTTTGGGTAGAATTTAACTAGATAAAGTAACTATGATCATGATGTGAAAATATGAGCACATACTTCGAGTTTTTAAACAGGGAAGTCTTGCGATGCTGATCGAACTGGCTTATGGGTAATTTCAGAGGTGCCATCTACCCAAGCAATAAGCTGTGCATTACAACACCCCTGCGCAAAATGAGAGAATGACTGAAAGTTCCGCGTCACTCCGTTTATTGAACGCGATATGAAGTAATTCGACCTAGTTTCGAATAATTTCTTTGCATTAATCTCACAACGAGCCGTTTCTATGTGCAGATATTGAAGAATATGTCTGTTTCGTTTCCTGGACAACACTTCTGCTGATGTGTTGTGAGATTTTCTTCGAACGATTGTGTTTTGTCTGTAAACTGGTCAATATGGCACAAGTCGTAGTCACGGAATATGCCGACTTCATTTTCGGCTCTGATAGCCAATGAAATACACCGAATTGACGAAATGACGTCATGTTTTAAGATCGGCTGAACCATACTGCCAAAATTAAAGTGCAGTCCCGGAGAGAGAGTTTGAGAGAGGAGGAGGCAGTTCAGTTTTCAGTCCGTGAGTCTGGAGAGTTTTGACACTGTGACCCGCAAGTGCGAACGTGGCATTCTGACAGCTCGAAGTATGTAAAACGTTTTATGCCCATCGCTTAATTCATTACTTGTTTCCCGGCGCACAGTTGTTGATACTGTCAAATTAATGAATGTTACAAGTTTTCGCGCTACTGCATGATTGCAGCACATGGCATGACTGAAAGCCGCCGTTTTGTGTGCTACCGTAAGTTTGAAAACATTTCTTGCAAGGAAAACTTGATTTATTTCATCAAGCGAAAGCATCCTTTTTACTGCAATTGTCAAATTGACTGATCTTATAATCGACCAGCATCATTTGTCATCTAGCAAAAGTAATGTTCTAGATTCTGACCATATCCGCAATGACAGCTCGTTGAAATTGACAAAATAATTTTCCGTTTGGGTCAGGCAGTGGAGGTAAAATTAATTTTTGATGTTAATGATGGTTTTCTGTGTCTGTGTTTTGAATTTTTCAGTAACGTAAGGGTATTTTTGCTGTCTGCAATTGCTGAATGTGATTTTAAAATAATTATTCCATGTACCGGTAGGCATACGTGTAATCTTGAAGAAGACCTATAGGCTACTTATAGTATTGTCTTGTCGTCAATTGCCACACAAATAAATGAATATGAATCGGATTCAGTGACTTTATTCTTGTAGATATCTACAATAACAATATCATTGAGCTTTGACTGCAGCTTGCAGTGTGCATGAATAGGCCTACATAAACCATGAATGAATGCCGCTATGCATCCTGGGCAACAATGTTCACTACGATTCGGACACCTCGACAATATTGTAGGTTTACTGCCAAAATGTTAACTTGTCTAGTTCAGATATTATACAATTTTTAATCTTCGGTGTTGTGTTCTTCGGGGAACGGTATTTCATTGGGTCGTCAAACAATTGTGATAGCAGTTGAACGCCTCGACAAAATTGTTTCCATCGTCCACTGGTACCACATATGCAACTAGACATTTGCCTAGACTTTCTTTACCGTATTGATGAAGTCTCTTCAATAATTAGAGCTACGCTTCCCAAATTCATGCCACGTATGCAACGAGAGACACAGAAACATATTGAACAGGACCAATTCCTTCCGTTTTTTAGCAGCCTTGGATGCTTTCATTTTTTTGTACCTCAAGAATATTGACTATATATCACACTGGGATATAATTTAAACAAAAACATTACATGTGTAAACAAAATATGTCTAAATTTTTCTTGTCATTTCAAATCTTGATCCATGGCACTGAAAACCATTAAAGAGATGTAAATGTATTTTCACACGTAAAGCCTGAAATCTACTGAACTTTTTGTATTCAATCTGTTTCCTTTAGTTAAAAAATTGTAAAATTAAATCGGCGATCGTTATTTATTTTTGGAATGAAGGCGCATTAGGAGACTGTTACCAACAAGTTCTGAGCTGACCTACTTTTGATGAAAATTTCTGGTGATTTTTGCTGAAAATCACTGGTGATTCTGACTTGGGCAGTGCCCATCTTAATATAGGCAGGATTTCAACTGGGGGTGGGGATTTCCAAGAGTTCAGTTCGCGTCGGAGTCCTAATGCCTACCCTACTTCGCAGGTCCTGTGACGTTAGTCACACTGCTCATGTTTTATGGAGGTGTACTTTTTACCATTCTTTCATTGAAATGTTTATACTCTGTTTCAGATGGTTGAGCTGTCACGTGGAAGTGGTGTGTTCGTATACCAGGACCAGTATCACCAGGCAATGAACAAGTCACTATGTGAATGCACTTTTTGGAAGACTGAAACAGCCAACAGAGACGAACACCTCTGCTCAGAGCGATGGAAGGCCAGCGGCGAGATATTTGATGAACACGCTCTTCTCACTTGAAGACCTAGCTATGGGGAAACTGCTGGCGCTGAACGGTAACATCGTTGGGGTAATAAAGGGTGAGCAAAATCACTGTCTGAACTCCAATACTAAGTTTCAGGGCACCGGTTAAATGTCGGGGTACATTGGAATTTTTCTACGAAGTAGGCTACCATTTTGAAATTGTCCGGTAGTGAGTGAGTCAGTCAGTCCATCCGAATCTTTTCGTCAGCAAAATAAGGAGAACCTTTTCGCATTAGAACCTTGATTTTTGGCATGAACGTGCATTAGGGCATTGTTACCAGCAAGTTCTGAGCTGACCGAATTCTGATGAAAATTTGATTGATAATTATTTTTATATGCCCGCTTGAAAAAGCGGACGTGTTTTGGGATGGCGCTGTCCGTCCATCCGTCCGTTTCGTGTCCGGGTTGAATATCGCGCAATTTTCAAACTACAGACGCGGCATTTGGTAGGTAGGTGCATTAGGGTGAGACGACGTGTCATGCGTTGCCTTCGCTCATGTGGGCCGTTTCCATGGCAACCAGACACGCCCTCTTTATCTCAGCTACTGCAAAGGTAGTTTCTCTCGTGTCCGGGCTGTATATCGCACACTTTTCAAGCTACTGATTGGAGGATTGGCAGGTAGGTGCATTAGGGAGAGACGACATGTCATGCGTTGCTTTCGCTCATGTGGGCCATTTCCATGGCAACCAGACACCCCCTCTTTATCTCAGCCAGTGTAAAGGTAGTTTCTCGCGTGTCCGGACTATATATCGCACACTTTTCAAGCTACTGATCTGAAGTTTGGTAGGTAGGTGCATTAGGGAGAGACATGTCATGCGTTTCTTTCACTGATGTGGGCCATTTCCATGGCAACCAGACACACCCTCTTTATCTCGGCGATTCTAAACGTAGTTTCACTCGTGTCCGGACTGTATCGCACAGTTTTCAAGCTACTGATCTGAAGTTTGGTAGGTAGGTGCATTAGGGGGAGACGATGTGTCACCATTAACTATCACATGTAAATCCATACAGTGCTGAAAGTTTTCAATTCACTGTTCCACCTGTTCATTCTGATATGTTTTTCGGGCGTATTTTGAGTTCAGACTGAGCTCTTGTTTTAGTATTTATTGATGGCTCAGCGAGTGCACGGTCATGCCCATCGGGAACCCTTGGCTGTATATTTCACTCTGGCTTTTGAAGGTTCCCTGATACGCCATATCACGTTGGGCACACCGGTTCTCGTAAAATCACCGAAGTTAAGCGACTTTGAGCCCGTTTAAGACTTTGATGGGTGACCTTATGCTGCACTGCTGGTCTGATACGTGTCCAAGGTAATAGGAACTGAGGGCGATAATACTTCCCACGCTAATGACTCACCAGCGGTGACATCTGGGAAAGTTGATAGTGCCCACTGTCAATTAGAGACTGCTATATAAATTCTTTCACGGTATCACATAGGGCCCCAAGTCATCTCTCGAGTACACTCTTAAATCATATCAAACCCTACTTCGTAGGTCCTGTGACGTTAGTCACACTGCCATGTAAGAAGCTATGTTCGTGAAATATCATAGTGCATTCACATCATTCTATTTAGATAGAAGATATTCAGGAATTAATATATTGCGATAATAGTTATTTAGAGATTAACTATTGTAGAAAATACCTTCATTATTAATACAATGGGCATTGAAATCACGCAAGTCACTTGCCATGGGACAGGCTGCAAAAGTGTTCAGCCTTCTAATGATGTTTATTTATTCATTTCAGCTTTCTGTACAACACATTCAAACAAGTACAGCCCCTGTGATCAACCGGCAATGGGTGCCAAAGTCACAGGATTAAAGAGCCGAAACAGAGGACTGTGGTGGTCAGCGCTTAGTTCACTTGCGTTTCCTGGTGTAAATGGAATAGGACACAAACATTGTTGTATGACTGATAGATTGTTGAAAGCGACTTAAATTCACACACTCTCTCCTTGATTCACTTGCTTTCTACCATGTCGACATGAGAACAATCAATAGCATGTCTGGATACAAGAAGAAAGGGCAGCGAATAAGAAAGAACAGTCAAACCATAACTCTAAACAAGTGAGCCGGATGAAAGAATGTTGCTGTAAATATGATTCATAGTGCTATTTTTTGTATGGAAGAATTACTGTTTTTGTGCCGGATGAAAGAATGTTGCTGTAAATATGATTCATAGTGCTATTTTTTGTATGGAAGAATTACTGTTTTTGTGTAAAAAAATATACTAAAATATTCTTCTGAAATCGGATTTGTTGAATTTTATGGTGTACTATCGTATATGTACTGCTATCATTTGGTTTGGATTGACCGTATCTAGTGTATACCTTACCGGTACCTTCCGCTGTCCCTTAATGGTACCTCCAGCTATAAAATGGCTGACCATATATATATATATACCTTCCTGGTACCTTGCGTAAGACCCTGTACCTTGATGGTAGCTCTGGATGTACCTTACTTGCGCCTTGCTCTTGAACCGGTGTTATCCTTATGTACCTACACTATACCCTAACGGTACCTTAGAGATACCTTGTTGCTGTGCCTTACTGATACCTTATTCAAGCGAGGTACAGTTAAGGCATCGTTAGCATTTTTGGAACGTACCTTATCTGTACCTTGTCCATGTTGGATCAAATGACAAATTTGGAGCTACAGATGAGGTATATGCCTTAACTGTACCTGCCCTGTACCTATGTCAGATCTATGGCCTGTATCTTATTGAGACCTTCTTGATACCTAAGTGATACCTCGTTACTGTGAGGGTAATCACGGTATCCTTATGATGAGGATAAAGTGACACTTATCCCATAAAACTGTACAAGCAGATATGTGAAGAACGCGAAAACTGCCACAAACTAACGGACTACCACCGGAAACAACATTCGGGTGGCGTGTCTACACTACATTTCAAATTATCGAACCGGTTTTTGAAAATCTGTTTGCGGCGTGATTGTCATTCATTGTATTTTGCATAAGACGTAGCAAATGTCATAGAGCGAAATATGCATACGTCATATACAGGACTACATGTATCTGTAATGTTATTATTTGATTACTAATGTCTGGTTTGACGACTGTTTTACATCGTCATCCCGATTCTATTTTAGAACATCAAAACCAATCCACCGCATAACTCTGTTACTGGCATTGGTGGATAATGACAGTGGTTTGCTTCGGCATTCCACGTATGCATTTCACCAAGCGATCTAATCCGAACCGACACACGTGAAATATACACAATACGTCACGCACAGTATTTTAAAGGAAAATATCTAGAAACGGACAGTTTAATTCAATTCCTCACATAATGTACAAAACTTACCTAACTTTCCGTACCTTTTTAGTCGGAGATATCCCGCTATGTACAGTGTCAATAATTACCATCCCCTTGCTATGTCCCGGTCGCATAACTGAGCTAGAATATTTGATTGTTTTACGCAGTTAATGCATACACCACCTACTTAATTCTGAACCGTATATGTTGAGTGATGCAATTCTCTGGATACTGACAGACACTGTGTTTATTTTTCCAATTTGGTTAAATGGTTAGATTTACATTGAAAACCGGTGTCCTTATCAACCAATGTAAGAATTTGTGGAGTAACTGTCTACAAAAACTGAATCTATATAGATGCAAATGTTACCATGTCCAAGAGGTACATGTAACAACCAGTTAATACTATTCACGGTGGAAATAACAAGATAATGAGATCAAATATCATGGTTTGGTCAGTCTGATAGATAGGCGTTCGGCTATTCCCCCGTACGACTTGCCATCTCCGTGGATATTTTCTTCCAAACTATGGCAACCAGTAGGTAATATAAGAAGCAAGAATGCACTAGCCAACCCTCCCTGGTTATGATGTGACGTAGGCACACAGTAAAGTTGAATGTGTCGTATTCGCGCAGGTTCAACAGAAAAATCGATCATGTGATGATGGAATTCAAATACACAGCTTTGTAATATGAAATGTACGTAGTCTCACCCATGATCCTATCTTGACGACATCGCATCTCATCTTTCGTCTTTGAGTCTAGTTGTGTAGGCGTTTTGAGGAGTGTCAATGTCGTCTAGCTAGCCTAATCTAATGTTTCAGACGGCTGGTTCATTTGCTTGTGGTAATACTTAAGAGACTCTTCCTCATGAAGGTAAACCATTTATGTCGCTTTAATATCCACAACTTTGGTTCATGCTAATTACTTTAATACCACCTTATGTATGGCCGTAATATTATCAGTTAAGATGCACCTCTGCTGAAAATCTACCGCACTCACTTAAGTTCCCCCAGTAAAGTCATTGTATCCAGAGCGGTATGGTATGATAGCGCTATGGTGCTTCTTCGCCGTAATGGTTGTATATTTGCTACGGTACCGATAAGGTATAGCTAGGAGGAAGAAGTTGTCATCCCTATGGTAACCTACCGATCTAGACACAAATTATGTTTTCACCGACCGGGAAATTACCGCAGCAAGCGCTCCCTGCTTGAAAGGAATATTTGAATTGGATACAACGTTAAATTGTGTGAGCTAGGCGTTATCAACTGACAAAGAAAAAGTATACTAAGCACATCGGCTAAATGCAGTTACTCAATCAAGAATCACCCAATATTTCAGGATTTGAAAAAAAAACTAATTAGCATAACTAGATAATGTCACAAGCGAGAAGCTTCTTGGTGTGACGATCGAAAACAATTTGCCCTGGTCCAAACGTATATCATCTGTAATCGTTAATGATAAACGCAAACTATTTCTGTTGTCCAGGATTCGTAGATATCTACCTATTTCTGCTCGCAAACTTTATTTTAACACATTTGTGCTTCTACATATGGATTACTGTTCTACTGTGTGGGGCCATTGTTCTGTAACCGAAATGGCTAGACTAGAAAGTCTACAGACACGTAGTATGCGACTTAGTTTAGATTGTAACTCTACATTTTATATGTATAAACTCATTGGCTGGTATCCAATAACTTAAAGGTACAGTTACAACATCGTAATCCAAGTATACAAAGTCCTAAATGAACTAGTTCCGGAATATTTATAAGAACTTTTATCTTTTACAGTCCGTACTAGACAGTTTCGCTCAACAAATCAGAATCTGCTTTCTGTGCCCTTTGAGAGAACTGAACTATTTAAAAATTTCTTTAATGTTTCAGGGCCTAGATTTTATAATGAATTACCAATTGTGATTAGACAAAGTCCCAATCTTAATATTTTTAAAAGTAAGTGTGCAAACTTCTATCTTGATGAATGTTGAGCAAATATCTCTTAGATTGCCACAGATTAATAATTTTATCTATACATGACTAGGTGTTTGTTTTAACCATTTCTGTGTTTAAGCTCTCGACCCCCACGAAAATAGGACTAGTCCTACGGGGTAATATCGAGATTAAAGAAAGCTTATTATTATTATAAAGTAAGTTATAAATTATTAGCATTATGAATGATTAAACCTCCAAGGAGAGCCGTAAAAAGACCAGGTGGTGACCATGCAAAACAGGGCTATACCACCAATTGCCTTTATTCTAAGTTTCGCAAATTTGGCGATATATATCGCCCGCTAATGGCAAAATCTGGCATTGCGTTTCGCAACGTGTGTCTAATTCCGCTTAGTCCGAAGCTAGCTAGGGACCGTATGAACCATGTACTTCAAGAACCTCACGGTGTTCTTATGAACAAACAAAATCAAAGCCTGAGATACATCATTCTCTAGATAACGATTTTACAACTAAAATCATATGGATTATGAATGCTGATCAGAGATACGGATTTGTTATTTTTGGAACATTATGATGGCTATATCTTTCCGACATCAATGGAAACCGTTGACCGCAGGTGTCTTGCAGGAAGCTAACCTATGTTTATATATACTATGACGTGTTTTTTTTTTTTTTTAATTGATGCCAGTGTTGTTATGATAATTAGATCTTTGGATATTGGACACCGGAAATCTTTCATGGGAATCAGCTGAATATCGAATGACCGGATAGATGCCTGTATTTACTCCTACTGAGAAGCCATCAGATCTAAAAGTATACACCAGTTTCAGTATTTTCATGCCTAGCTTGATATCATATGACACGACGATGGTTTTAGCAGCTTCGGATCGTCGAGTTACTTTTTGTTCCTTGTACGAGTTCCTAGTTCCGCCATGTAATCGAGAATGCCACTCGTGCTTGGAAGAAGAATACAAACAAGTGACTGTAATAGTCCTCTCAATATTCGCATACTTCGGTTAAACCTCAGTAATCATTTGTTTTTCATCATAAGGCTGCGACAGTCAAAGAACTGCGCTCAACAACATCGCAGAGATGAAGGATTAGGTTACAAGCGTTATGTTGGGGATGAATTACACAAGACATACAGTTTCCTACCGAATAACTAAGACAAAAACAGTCTTCCCTGAACGTGTGCGTGTTCTGGAAAACGTTAAGGTAATGTTCAAATATAATAATCGGTGAACGCTTTAGTAGCTAGATCATGCGCGTGTTTCTCGCCTACATGCCTTGCAATATTATGAAGAAAAAAAATGGATTTTTAGTAGATCTTGACCCAAGAGTATGTTGTGGAAAGTTTCAGCCCCCTAGCTCAAGGGGCAAGAAACATACTGCTGGGGGGGGGGGGGGGCAAATGGCTCACAGGCTTGGAAAGGTTCCAAGACCTTGGCAAGATAGCGTTGAATCAAATCAATGAGCACTCTTCTGTAGATAAAAATTCAGCTACTGCCTAGCCCGTCGAGAAATTAAATGGGGTAGTTCATACTCATTTCTCCAATTATTTTATAGGGGGATTACTTTCCACGGGGGTTAATTGAAATATTATCAACTCGATGTTACCAAAATATTCGTTGAACAGATTGAACCCTTCTTTAAACAACATGGTAATGTCAGCATATTTACTACAAATTTGCCATCATCACTTGCTATAAATATTACTTCCCACAGCCTAGGGAGAAATAGGAATGAACGACGTATTTTTTGTTCTTTATTAAAGATTAACTGGTCTTCCTTACATCAGGAATTGCCTAGCTACCGCACAGCAAAAACAGCAGATGGAAAACGAATGAGCTTTACTTGAGCTGTCAATAGGCAAAGAATTACATGTAATTATTGCCATAACATATTTCACCAAAATTCTGTTGATGAAATTTAATACGAAACTTCTGGCGGTATGGTTGCAACAGTTTGACGCATGAAGCGGAGATCGCGAAATTACAATACCCTTGTATATGCCTTAAGCGAAAGCAAACACAATTTAGACCATCACGTTCAACCGTTGAACCTAAAACGTAACTAATATCTTGCCTTAATTACAAAGAAACGGCATTTTAAAAAAAATATAGTTATCTGGTTAAGATCAGATGTATACACGCTGTCGATCAGCCCGTCAGATTGGTATGTTGTTACGTGATTCATTACAGCTGTCCTCGAGGCGAGGAAGTAAACGCACCTGTGAGCGATGAACGGACGAATTAATCAATTTTCACACAGAATGTCACATACTCAATGAACACAGCCAAGCCTATTGTGGTGCGCCATAAGACCGGCGTTTGATTGATAGCCAATGACACTGGATCGTCATGAGAAATCCGCACAGGGATGTCTGAAACTTTTTAAAGCCAAAACCTCTTTAGAATGGCACAACGTGCCTTGAAAATATTATGGGGATAAAATTCGGGATTGATTAAGACGTTGTGGGACATGTATATAAAGTAACAGACGAACTCAAGGAGATAATATCTACGTCAACTATTTGGTGTCGTCGATCGGCAATTGCATTTAGAATGTCCGGAATAACAGTGACGATAGATAATACAAATTCCGTATGGACATAATCTTCCTACCAAGTTCGCGAACCATACACACATATTTATTTATCCACAAAGCCATCCACACGCACATTCCTATAGTCTTGTATTATAAATGGCTAGGTTAGCGATTTTGTGTTGGCCAAATACTTTTATTTGAAGAAAACAACAATGGGGATGTGATTCGTGGGCTGGTTTGGGTAACATTGCGGCTGTGTGAAAATATTCAATGTGTAGTCTATTTCATACAGAAGGGGAGAAACCATTTCAGATATTATAGTTCGAATATTGAAATGACCGGGTAGTTTGTGCTAACTACAACCTGCGATTAATAACAATCCCAGATACAAGGCAAAGTCGTAATTTTGATAAGATGTTCTCTCCTGACAAATTTACTCAAATGTTACGTTATGAAACCTTTTCATGCTACCAATAACATATCAGCCATTATTAACACAATTCTGTACTTGTAAGGCAGAATTGTTCGTGAATGAACCTCCCAGTAATCGGGGAACCTGGACGACCAGTAAACGGAACATATCAGCAGTATAGCCAGCATGTGCTGTACATATTGTAATGTGAATTTGCTCTCGAAGTACTTTCCTTGTTTCGACGCGACGTTTAACCTTAATTCTCTCTCTCTCTCTCTTTCCTTGTTTCGAATGACCAGAACCGCCAATATTCTATAAAACATTTTTTTTAAAGAGCACATGAAATTCATTTTACTATAGATGATGAATCAAGCAATGAAAATGTGTTATGTAATAAGATTCTTTCCTCCGTTTGAAGTATTTGAAAATGTACATTTGCTCAATTTGTCTGATTAATATGCATAATCAAATCTATAGTTTGGTGAATATATAATTATGAAAACATTTCTGCATTACAGCTTGTTGATTTAGCCTAGACCATAAATTAACGGGGCTGATTTGAAGTGTCAAGATGTTTACAACGCGTATTTATCTGACCTTATCTTTATCTGAACAAACAATATTGAAAATTTACAAGATTGCCAATCGGCTGTAAGATAAACGAGCCATTTACGTGATTTAAAGACACACTTTGTCAAAACTAGAGAAACCGCTTTTCAACCACCTCCCGAACCCCGCCTAGGGATTCTGCGTATTTTTGCTTGTTTCGCCCGTTATATATCGAATTGTCCTGTTAAATCATTCCACTTTTAAACCATACTCTACAATAAATTTGTCAATTTATCTTTAAATGTAGCTGCCAGTTCTAAGTTATCAATGCTCATATAAGTTAGGAAGTGATCGTTTGTTTGGAATTATTTGTACATGGATGTATGATAGAATTATGTCGCGGATGAAATGCAAAATAATGAGGCGATATCTGTTAGAAAAAGCACATTGTATGAGTATCTTGTAATAGGTTAAATGCGTTTGGTGATCCCGTTATAAGTTGTTATCGAGGCAATTTTCATCAATTTAAATCCAAATAGATTAGTTGTATTAACAAGATAAAAAACAATATTCCAGGATGAACAGCTTTCAGAAATTATAGGAGTCATTTCAGTCAGTCTGTTCACAACCGCTTGTTTGAGCAAAATATATACGGTAACCAAAATTGCATCGCTATGGAGTTTGGAACCTTAAGCCTAGTTTTGGAATTGTTGTCTCCAGAATCATTGATACAACCTTTAGAAAATGTATGTGTGAGATTTTGGAAAATAGTTTGAGTGTTCTTACCTATATGTAGTATAGTATCCATTTGTTGATGATATGCTAGCTGCAGTTTAAGCAAATTGCTGATTCAAAGGGCTCAAGTCGTCACTCTTTGTAGGAAAGTGCTGTATCATCATCTTTGTTTTCCTTGCTCATTCACTTAGAAATTGTTGTAGCCACACTTGTAATGCTGATAATGATGCTCTATGCACACTTATAATGCTGCATGCCCAACCGTTTAAAATGAACGAGTGAAAACACTGATGGTGTTGTAAGTACATGTAGCCCCCATTTACTTGAACTATATAGAATTATTCATCAACATTATTTAACTAATGTTCAGTTATGAAGGGATTCCATGATCATTATCAGGTAGCACTGTTTTATGAATAGGATAATCCCCTAGTAATATTTACATTGTCTTGTCTTCCGATATGTCTGCTACCGTCATACCTTGACACGAAGAACACCAAACGGTTTGTTGTGCATCGACATGGACTGTGCTTATCAATGAACGAAGCTGACCGAGAGTGCAAGTGAGACTGGAATCCTGGAGGATTGGAAAGTTCACCGAATTATGGTTTCTCTTTACAAAATTTGACTGCTGATGTAAATCGGTTTGTATGCGTAATCATTCGCAACGTGTATTTGAATATGAATCTGCTAACTACATTTCACATCATCAAATAAATTGGGCCCCTCTCAAGAACTTTGATAGTCAACATGAACAATTAGACAGACGCAATTAGGTCAATGAACATATATAGTCCTAGTTACGTTTCTCACTGGAGTTTGGGGTGGCTTTTAATCTACCAGGTCTGGGCGAAAGTGTATCCACCCCTCATTCAGCAAACACCCTACACTAGAATGGCTATATTGGGAAGCTTTATATTTTCTGCACAGCACAATACTGGTGACAGCTAAATGTGATGACCGTATATTCCCAAGAATCAGATCAGAGCCACCACATTATTTCACCATCACCTTTAAAGAGTGATGGTTATCACTCTGAAAGGATGGACTACTATGAGTGTAAACTTTAGGCCATCCTCATTTTGGTGTGATGACCTCGCCCTTAAAGGGTGACGACCTGCGTCATCCCCCATTTTCACGTATCATAACCATAAAAAGGTGACGGACCCGCACTCTTTTTTTCTGGCTGTGTGGCATAGCCCAAGTATTTGAAATACCCCAGCTGCGGTACAACACAACTCGTCTGGGCGAGATAGAGTTGATATATTTTTGCCGCATGAAGACTTTTCTAGTACTTCACATGGACGCCATTTTGAATTTATTCACGATCCTCTGTTCAGTGTCCGCTCTCAAGTTCTTGTTGATCCAGAGACAGGGTAGAAAGCTTGATGGGGTTAATTTCACCTAACAAGCTCTTACCAATTCCACCATGGCAGTTTAATAGCTCAACCAGAAGTAGATATTACACTAACGAAATATAAAAACGCAAACTGAGCCAGCTATTTTATACACAAGATTTTGGTCTGCTGAGAAAAAATGCAGATCACATTGGGCTATTTATACAGATGGTTCTAAAGATGGTGAGATTTAGTTCCAAAGCTAAAACCTGTCGACTACCAGGTAAAAGTTCGATATTCACTGCAGAAGCAAAAGCTTTATTGTTGGATTTGAAAGGTATTGGGTCCACTAAAAGGAAAAATATGTCATTCTCAGATTCACTGTCATGCCTTCAAGCGATTAAAAGTGGAACTTCGACTCATCCCACTTTCTTGAATATTCTACAATTACATGACTGTAGATTTGATCAACAGTTTCATATTGTGTTGTGATGGTTGCCAAGTCACGTTGGCATCAAAGGTAATACTGTGGCTGGTAGAATGAGTAAGGCAGCCCTAGATGATGTTATTAGTTGCCTAGTCACGTTGACATCAAAGGTAATACTGAGGCTGATAAAATGGCTACGGCAGCCCTAGATAATGAGGTTGATCATGTTGGAATCCCATATAGCGATTTCAGACCCTCTATCTGTACTTATATGAGACTGCTGTTTCAATCTTTATGGGATGCTGTGAATAATATCAAACTTCAGGAGTTAAAAAAACCCCTGCAGGCTATACTCAGCTGAACAGCCAGAAACGTTTCGATCAAACTGTGATCAGGCGATGTAGAATCGGCCATAGACGATTAACTCACGAACACTTACTTAAAAAAACAGTCGCAAGGTGTATTCCATGCCACGAAGATCTCACACTGAAACATATTCTTGTCTATTACAAATACGTAAGTCTTAAAACTCTCACCCGTTTAGAAATAGTGAAAGGATATGTGACGACAATACGGGAATAACTCCCTTGTGTGTATTATTAGTAATCAAGATGATTAAATCAGATTTTTCTAGAAGTTTACATACTGAAATATCAGCCTCGAAAAGATTACGATGCTCCGTTGTATAAAAATGGAAATACGATTGATCAAAATGTGCTCCTCGGCCTGATTTGGTATTTTTGAGGCATTTACTGTAAGGACTTTCTCTTATAGGAAAAATATGACACCTCAAACCAAAATAATTTTGTCACACAATATATTAGGAAGTTTGTTTATTGGAAAGAACCACGAATAGTTTTGGTTTGAGGTGTCATATTTTTGCTACAGGAGAAAATCCTTCATAAAAATGCTCCAAAATACCAAGATAAGCCCGGGAGCACATTTTGATCAATCATATCTCCATTTTTATGCAAGTGAACATCTCAGTTTTTTCGAAGGGGATATTTCGGTATGTAAACGTCAAGAAAAATCTTACATGGCAAGTATTGGAGTGGAAAAAAATCGGCTTTATTATCATCACACACAAAGGAGTTTTTCGTATGTAAACGTCACATATCCTTAGACGAGCAAAAATTAAACACAGCGCTTGAATTTCTCTTGCTGAATACGTCACAGGTAGGTGTAAGACCTCGGAAGCCAGACAACAGCCAGTATTTAGATTCACGTGCTATCAAGGGCGTTTTATCCTTTTCAATTTCTTCGTTTTTAGCTTGCATTTCTTTCGTATTTATCGAAGTAATGTTGAAGCTGAGTTTAAAAAAATCATTTTTTCGGAAACATTTTTTCGTGTATTACACTTAAGTTATACATTTACGCAAATACAGAGGGTCAAACAGGTAAATAACACATGGTGATGCACCCCACATTGTTTGCATAACTTTTTTTTGTCACGGTCGTGCCGTGACCGAAGAAAACCTTTTAGACTTGTAATTCTGTCAGAATTAAATTGAGCTAATTCGATTGACAGTGTCTTCTGCCAGTCGTCCCTATAATCTGGGGAGTTACTGGACTTTAGACAAGGTAAACTGAGCTAACAGCCTTTCCTTCCCAGGTGAGCAGAAACAACTGATAATTTTCTTCTCAATAGCCGGCCTGCACTGACGGTTTAATTGGCGGCAAGTCTTCCATTCCATGCTCATAATTGATTTACATCGTTCACCTAAACCCAAGGGAAAAAGCGGCTAAGCATTCAAGAGAGCCTTCTCCAGTAAACATCGAATTTTCACATATCTGAATTCCCCCACAAGATCTAAATTGGTCCGACAACATCGCTACATATATATATCAACCTTTCCTGATTTTCATCTTCACTGTGATAGCTATGTAGGTAGTTCATCATACAATCCGTAAAAAATTTAATTTCACATAAGTCCCTATCGTTTGAATCTTCAGTGAAATTGAAGCTGCTGTTATATTGAGTTTGCATGCTGAGCGCTATAATGCGCGCTCTGTCTTACATCGGTGACGTCACAGGTCGCGCTCTCTGGAAGAATTTCGTTTGGAAAATCATACCTTTGAGCTTGTATTTATCAAAGATGGGACACGACATCGAAAAACTGTTTTCCTTCTAATCCAAACAACATATATCAACAAATATCAACATTTTCAGACCGTGTTGGGTGTTCCCTTGAGACTATAAAGTGCAATAAAATTCAACTTTGGAATTTTGTCTATTGAGTTCACTCTTAATTGTGCACCGCGCTCTGTTGCATGCTGGGTAGACGCGTTTTTATCAAAACTATTGCATTTTGTCACAAATATGAAAAATGCGTTAATGCTGCATGTACGGCCAGCCCATTATCGGCCTGAATTAATTCGGAGCACATGAATCGCCTACATATGCGAATAATGACATTGAATACCAAAGTCCCAACTCCTGTTTTTATCTACATTGTCCTCTATGTGAAAATAAAGGCATATCATGTGGGCATCTTAGTTATATATGTATCATTATTATTATTGGAATAATTTGAAGCACCCACGTCATCTATTTATGGGAGATAACGTTTCAAAACTCAACACACAAAACACATGCGAGAGAGAGAGGTTTAATGTTTAACGTCGCGTTCAGCAATATTTCAGCTATATAGCGACGATCAAACAAAATTCTAATAATAACTTAGTAATCCAATACTTTAAAACATACACACTTTACAACTTATGCAACAAACCGATTTCACTCAAATGACCTAAGATACGGTCTTCCTTCACCCGATAAAAAGAATCTCCTACAATCTTAAAATCTATACAGTCGATAAGAGTATGTTTCACTGTGAGATCTTCGTGGCGTGGAATACACCTTGGGACTGGCTCTGGCTGTGTTCCTGATTTAATCGTGTATGGCCGATTCTTCATCGCCTGATCATGGCTTGATTGAAACGTTTCTGGCTGTTCAGATGAGTATGGCATACATTTGTTTTAACACATGAAGTTTATTATTCACAGCATCCCATAAAGATTGAAACAGCTTTCTCGCATAAGTACAGATAGAGGGTCTAAAATCGCCATATGGGATTCAACGTCACAAAACATTGTTGAAGGAACTTATAAAACAGGGCTATTCCTCCAAGCGCCTCCACTCAAAGTTTCTCAAATTTGGCGATACATATCGCATGCTGATAGCAAAATACGAACGTAGCGTGCAAGATCTATGGCGTTACGTTTCGTAACTTGTGTCTAATTCTGCTTAACCCGGGGCTAGGGGCCGTATGAACCCATGTACTGCAAGATCCTCATGGTGCTCATATGAACAGTCACAATCAAAGCGTGACTGAGATACACCATTCTCTAGATAACGACTTTAGAACGATTATTATGGATTTAGAATACTGATCAGTGATACGGATTTTATATTTTTGGAACATGATGATGTCTTGTCGGCATCATTGAAAACTGTTGACCGCTTCTCTCTTGCAGGAAACTAGCCTATGTTTATGTATACTATGATTGTCTTTTTTGAATTTGGTGCTAATACTGTTATATGGATATGGAATAGGTCTTTGGACTATGGACGCGGATATTCTTTAATGGACGACGACTGAATTATGAATGACGGACTAGACGCTTGTATCCAACAGGATCAACTTCATTATCTAGGGTTGCCTTAGCTATTTTATCAGCCTCAGTATTACCTTTGATGTCAGCGTGACTAGGCAACTAATAATACACAACTATCTTCAATATTCTACAATTATATAACTGTAGATTTGATCAACAGATTGATATTGCGTTTTGTTGGTCGCCTAGTCACGTTGGCAGGTAATACTGAGGCTGATAGAATGGCTAGGGCAGCCTTAGATGATGAGGTTGATCCTGTTGGAATCCCATATAGCGATCTTAGACCCTCTATCTGTATTTATGTGAGACGGCTGTTCAATCTTTACGGGATGCTGTGAATAATAACAAACTTCATGAGTTCAAAAAAAAACTGTAGCCTATCCTCATCTGAACAATCTGAAACGTTTGGATCAAGACATGATCAGGCGATGTGGAATCGGCCATACACGATTACCTTACGAACATTTACCAAAAAAAGAGCCAGTCCCAAGGTGTTCCATGCCACGAAGATCTCACAGTGAACCGTATTGTTATCGACGGCATAGATTTTAAGATTGTAAGACATTCTTTTTATCGAGCGACTACTTTGGAATATCTTTTAATCGTGTAAGAGAGGACTGCGTCTTGGGTTATTTGAGAGAAATCGGGTTGTTGCATAAGTTTTAATGTGTGTATGTTTTTATGTGTTGGATTTCTAAGTTTACTAAATTTGTTTGATCGTCGCTATATAGATGAAATATTGCTGAACGCGACGTTATACCTTAATTCTCTCTCTCTCTCTCTCGCTCTCTCTCCCCCTATCGCTCTCTCTCTACAGTCATATAATTGTAGAATATTTAAGATGGTGGAATGAGTTGAAGTTTCACTTTTAATCGCTTGAAGACATGACAGTGAATCTGAAAATATGACATTTTTTTAGTGGACCCAATACCTTCCAAAGCCGACAATATAGCTTTTACTTTCGCAGTGAATATCGAACTTTTACCTGGTATTCGACAGGTTTTAGCGTTGGACCGTGCACATGCTACTCTCTCGCCATCTTTAGAACCATCTGTATAAATAGCCCGATATAAAAGGGTTCCAAGTACGGGTTTGCTTGAATTCTATTATTATTTGGGTTCTGAGCCAGCATGGCTTGAACGTCAGATTAGCAGTTAGCTATTCGCACCGGCTGGTGCAGGTGAAACAATTCCTAATTATCTCCGCAAGACCTACAAACGTCGTCAGCAATTGCGTTTCGCAACGACTGATTGAATGGCAGATTGGCTATTGTAGAGACTTCTATTGAGGCGTTAGGACTCCATCTTTGATATATGAGCTAATCTCTGCACGGTCTACGCCGTCAGTTCCACTGCGCGACTTTGGGGGGGGGGGGGGAGCGTCCTGGCTGGTGTGCTCGAACTGGTCTGTGAAGTTATTTTTCCATGAGCAGATGACATGTGTGTCCCAAATGATTGTAATTACAAGCGTCTAGTCCGTCATTCATAATCCAGCCGTCGTCCATTAGAGAATATCCGCGTCCATAATCCAAAGACCTATTCCATTTTCCACATAACAGTATTAGCACCAAATTCAAAAAGACAATCATAGTATACATAAACATAGGCTTGTTTCCTGCAAGAGAGAAGCGGTCAACAGTTTCCAATGATGCCGGCAAGACATCATGATGTTCCAAAAATATCAAATCCGCATCGCTGATCAGCATTCCCAATCCATAATACTCGTTATAGAGCCGTCATCTAAAAAAAAAAGATGCATCCCAGTCACGCTCCGACCGTGACTGTTCACACGAGCACCATGAGGACCCCGAAGCACATGGGCCCACACGGCCCCCAGCCCCGGGCCAAGCGGAACCAGACACAAGTCACGAAACGCAGCGCCATAGATCCCGCACGCCACGCTCGCATTCCGCTATCAACATGCGACATGCATCGCCAAACCCGAGAAACCCGGAGTGGAGGCGCCTGGTGGAATAGCCCTGCCTTATAAGCCTCTGCAACAATGTTCTGTGACGTCGATTAAAATCATCACATTCAACACAGGATCCAGCCATTCACACAATTTTTCCCCCCCAAAGGAACTTCGATGGCATGCGCAAACGTAGATGACTCGAGTGCCCCGAACATATTCGCTGTGATCCTACAGTACAAGGCAGAAATATCTTGATCATAAACGCGAGTTAGAAAACTCATTTTCGCGACTATAATTTATTAATCTCGATCGGAAAATGCGCCTCAATCGCGCAAAAACAAAAGCATAATCGCGACGCGTCGACCGTTCGCCGTAACTGTAATGATACTGCATGACGCGATCAGAACAAGTCGCGTGTTGTAAATAAACGAGTCCCTTTGCTACATGTACTTGCCGATAGTCTCGTTTGTCAGCCTTGTATGCTCAGATAAATGCATGCGGGAGGATTTTGTTATGGACCGTCTTTTTTGAAGCAATATATTTGTATGTAGCTTGATTGAAACCCCGCTAAATATATATTTTTTCAGAAAGCCCATACTTTAATTAATCTGTCCTTCAAATTATCTGCCCTTTTGTGTCTAAAATAAAACCAGACCAGGCGAGAAAATAAAACAAACAAAAACTTTTCATAAAAAATCTCATCACGATTCGCTCAATTCAAGCGGACGATCGTGCTAAAATACCAGTACATCATCTCTTTGGATTTTAATCCGACATATAAATCCGAGAAACCCTTTATTTCTATTGTAAATCCAACAGTCGGTTCGCTAAAGTTTCCAACGGGGGCATTTTCTATGGGATAATTTCACTCGGCACTGAAGACCGACATACAGACAGACAGCCGGCCAATCGCTGCGATTGTCTCACAGACTTTCCTACGACAAATGTACGATGACCTCATTCTCAACTAATCAGCTTCGCGGTATTAACCAACTCAGTCGACCTTGTTTTATCGAACGAATATTCATGACGAGGACATGTCTATTCAATCAAATTCTTCGTTATTTCTTTGTTAGTTGTTAAATCACTCATCATAGGTCGAAAGTGGGGGAAATGGCCTTTGGAATGAGGCCAATATCTCCCACATTCTACCGCGGGAAATGAGATTTCGATGGCGCTGAAAATGGTTCAAAAAACGGCAAATTCTTTGCTGATTTTCTCAATTTCCATCACAATGAAGGTACGTCTTCAACAAAATAAACTTCTTATACGTTTATGGTATGATTCTTAATAAAATTTGAACGTATATTGCCGATTATTTCGTTATTGAATGGTGTGGACTATCAATGAGCTTTCACTCGACGAACATTTTACTGTGAGGGGAATTTCTTACGTGGTGGTCAATCTTGGCTTGTTCGGCCAACAAGATTCCATCTGACGCGATCAATAAAGTAATCCCTTTTGAAATATGCCTGTGGATCGCGCTAAAACCCGAGACGATCGCGTCGACAGCGACATCGGCCGCTTTTACACGCTGACGCGTTTACAGAAAACAGTCGGATCGAAACGGCGTGTTCCGAAATTTATAGTCGCGACTCCTTCAATAAACTAGCGTGAGTCAGTCTCGATTACTTCGCGTTCTACTCGCGTTTAGCATCAAGTTTTTTCTGCCTTGTACTGTATACAGAATTATCGAACAGGCATTTCAATGACCAAGCTAGGTGCTTCAAACGATCTACAAAACCGTTTTCCTCCTAGGTAGATGATCCAGGACCTGGGGCTGATTTCACGAAACCTCACTTGACTTTTCAAAGGCGATTTGGCACTTGACCAAGTGCATTTCAAAATTTGTGTTTCACCAAACGCGTTTGGTCGCACTTGACCAAGTGATGTTTGAGGCTTTTCTGTTGTTTGGTAATAAACAATCCCCCTACAGAATCTTTTTTCGATTTATGAGATAACGAACGATGCCCATACATGCTTTGTCTTAAATAGTGGACATCTGCTTCGTCAGGTGAAGTGACGAAGCAGATATCCACTATCTGCGAAAGCTCGTGACCATTAAACTTAGTTAGTCTTATAGGTGCCATACCTTGTTATTCATTTATCTTCTCATTTATCCACACATGAAGTATATAATGCATAAGCTCAATTCATCCACAACAGTTCACATAGATCAAAAAATCAGTTCATTTACTTTGCATGTGTACTTCTTGCGGAAGAATTCCACTTCCTGTACCCTGAGGTCTTTGTCATCTTTCCGAAATTTATAAAACGGGAAATGGTCAATTTACCGTGGCCACATTCATCCATGTGTTCAATCCAGTTTGCCTGGAAATCTAATCTGTTGTTTGCGTAACGTTTCTGTGTTCGTACGAAGCCTTCAGATAGTCTCTAGTTTGACCGATATAGTTTTCGCTACAACCCTAGCATGTTATAAAATACAAAGTATTTTTCACTTGACATATTACATTTAACGCTGCAGATGTCGTCTGTATTCTTCGCTTTGCAAAATATATTCACATGTGCCACATTTGTTAGAGCCGCATATACTAACACCAAATATATTCTGGTCTTCATTATTGAATTTTGCTGTTTTCAAAATTGGTCTTTCTGTGTATGTTTTGCTGAATACGTTTCTACAATCGACAGATACATTCACCTCGCTTGGCACAGCTCTTTTCCGAAGATATTTAATGATTTATTCACAGTCCGTTTCAGTTATGGCGTATTCTCATAGTATGTCAGTATTTACTAAAATAGAATAGAATAGAATTGAAGCTTTATTTATAAAAACTCGGTCAGCCATCATCTATCGATGCTCTTCCTGGAAGCCGAGTGCTATAACAATCATAATAACAAACAGTGTATATGGTATGAAAAATAGAGCTCACATTCTAACACAATAAGGATCATGTTTTGGTAAAAACATCCTCGTAAATGTATTTAAAACATTCGTGTTTAAACACAGCCAAAGATGGACTGTTTCTGACACGGGATGGCAGAAAATTCCACGCCACTGGGCCCGAGACAGAGAAGGCTCTCTTATAAAAATCTGTTCATGAGAATGGGACATATAATTGATCTATATTTACATAGGATCTAGTAAATCGGGTTTGTCTACTTGTAGACAATATAAGCTTGTCTTTTAAATAAGTAGGAGCAGATCCGTGTAAGCTGCTGTACACCAGGACACATTCGCTGTACATTACGTGCTGTTTAAATGGAAGCCACTTTAATCGCTTGTATAAGTCGGTGGTAGAAATTGCGAAACCACAATCCAAGATTAACCGAGCAGCTCGTTTTCTTAGTACCTCAATTCTGTGTACATCAGAATCAGTGTACTTTCCCCAAATATTAACACAATAGTTTAGCAGTGGTTGAATAAAACAATTAAAAAACGTTACTCTTGCAGACATAGGCAAAAACATTTTAAGTTTTCTCAACAAGAATAATTTAGAAGCAATCTTCTTGCAAAACATATCAACCTGGTTTTCCCATGAAAGATTTTGATTGATAGTTATACCAAGCAATTTTTCATCAGTAACATAGTCGATAATATCACCACCAATAGTAATCAACAATTCAGATTGGGGCAGATAGACACGCTTTTTGTGTGTAGTCACTAACATGCTTTTCGTTTTTGTAGTATTTACGGCCATTTGATTATCTTGGCCCCAGTTTTTAATCTCAGTTGCCCCATTTTGTAATTTGACTTCAACTTCTGGAATCGATTTACCGGAAGCAGACAGTGTAGAGTCGTCAACAAACATTGTAGTTTTACAGACTGAGGTATATAGGGGTAGATCATTTATGTATAATAAGAAAAATAAAGGGCCAAGTATAGAACCCTGCGGGACTCCGGATTTGCATGGTAATGGATCGGAAACAGAGCCCTTAAAATTTACACGCTGGTAACGGTCTGTGAGATAAGACATGAACAACTCTATAGTCGAGTTTGTACAGTTATAGATCTTCAGCTTCTGCAGTAAAATATCATGTGAAATTAGATCAAAGGCTTTGCGAAGATCAATGAATATAACACCAACTAAATTCTTTTTGTCTATATCAACAGACCAGTTATCCACAAGATCGGTCAAAGCAGTTTGACACGAGTGAAAATGCCGAAAGCCTGATTGGCTAGAATGAATCAGACGATTTTCTTGTAGATACAAGTTAAAATGAAAATGGATATGTTTCTCTAAGATTTTAGACAACACGGGCAAGATGCTAATCGGTCGGTAATTTCCAACATCATCCCGACAGCCCTTCTTTTAAAGTGGAGTAATCTTCACAATTTTCCATATATTTGGAAAAGAACAGGTCTTTATACACATATTAAATATCTTAGTTAAACTATTGGCTAGTATATCATATAGATTCATTCCTTTAAGCATGGGTCCTTCGACTAATATCATGGTAACGTGCGACCCATTATTACAGTAGCAGAGTTGGACTAATTATATCCTACTTTAGGGATCCTTCTCCCGCAAATGTCCACAAACTGAGAATGACTGATCTCCATATATTCGATCAGAGCTGCCTTGTAGTATTTGCTACCATAAGTCCACGGTAACGATTCTAACTCCCCTACACCCGCCAATGAAGAAGGACGACGAACTCAACAGCTACCCTTCCTTACCCAACAAAAGACATGTGCCATGACTCTCCAATATTATTGGTGAACATGGAAGATCTATCATCTCCAAGACCCCATCCCTCTGTTTTATTATAAGTAAATATGTCCATACCGATCCATACAGATGATGTATTCAAGAGCTAACTTGTGTGAATTGCAAGTTGACAGAATTTGTGGAAAACACCAACATTATTAATCAGAAAAATGTATATATCAAGAACTAATTTCAGGCCTGGTACTCTAGATCAGGCTTCTTTTGGATGAGGATTTTACGTAAACAACATCACTGTGTCTTGCTATCTTCAATGACGACTGTTTCACAATTTTTTTTTTGTATGATCAACTCACACACAAAACGCTCTTACCAGTTTCACCATGGCAGTTAGTCAGACCAGCGGTAGATATTACAATGACGAAATATAAACAGGCAAACACGAGCCATCTCCTGTATACACAAATTATGGTCTATTGAGAGAAAAGTACAGATCGCATCAACCTATTTATACAGACGGCTCTAAAGATCGTGAAAGAATAGCGTGTGCTGCTATCTTTAGTTCCAAAACTAAAACCTGTCGACTTTCAGGCAAAAGTTCGATTTTCACTGCCGAAGCCACAGCTCTATTGTCAGCTTTAGAAGGTATTGAGTCTACTGTAGGAGGAAAATATGTCATATTCTCAGATTCACTGTCATGCCTTCAAGCGATTAATGGTGAAACTTCATCCCACCCATCTCACCATCTGGAACATTCTACAATTATATGACCGTAGCTTTCATCAACAGATTGATGTTGTGATTTGTTGGTTGCCTAGCCACGTTGGCATCAAAGTGAAAACTGAAGCTGATGAAATGGCTAAGTCAGCCCTAGATACTGATGTTGGAATCCCCTATATCGATCTCAGGCCCTCTACCGGCGCTTATGTGAGAAAGGTTTATGGGATGCTGTGAATAATAACAAACTTCATGAATTCTAAAAAACTGTAGGATACAATCATTTGAGCAGCCTGAAAGCTTTCGACCAAGCCATGATCCGGCGAGGTAGAATCGGCCAGGCACGATTAACAAACGAATTTTTACTTAAAAAAGAACCAACTCCGAGTTGTATTCCATGCCACGAACATCTCACACTTAAACATATTCTGATCGAATATTTTAGGCGATAGAAGAAGACAGTATTTTAGGTTATTTGAGAGAATTACGTTTGTTGTATAACTTTTAATTTATGTACATGTTTTTGGTTTGTTGTGTTGATTACTTCTGGATCGCTGGTTTATTAACTTTTTGTTGTTGAAATACATAGAACTTTGTTTGATCGTCGCTATTTAGCTGAAATATTGCTCAACGCAACCTTAAACCTTCATACTCTCTCTCTCATATCATTACACAGATTCGTCTTTCAGAAGCTCTCAACAAGCAGAATGAAATGTAAAAATGAATCGTATTTGCAAAGCTAATAAATGTCTGTCATCATTTCTTTTTCACGTCTGGTTCAGTTTCATATTGCCAGGAAGCTTCGAGAATAATTGAAAATATTTAACCCGTCAAATATTGTCAGCGATAAACTTGGGACAATGAGAAATGCCGACTACTCAAGTAGAATTAGGAAAAAATGCCATGGCTATATCTGAACAAAGAAGAAGGTGACAGGTGACACTTGTTGGAAATTCTCCAATTGTTTGGCTTAAACTATTCGCTGGTATCAGATATTTCTTGATGAGCTGTCAGCACCTAAGCCTTCCATCCTTGACATTACGGCACGGTTGTCAAAATAATCCGAATCAGAAATGATGGCCAACTACATTTCGTCCATCTTACATGAGGTCGTTCTGGTGCGCCAAGTGCAATTTCTTCAACTCTATACTATACAATGGATTAATGGTATACGTTTTATAATCCATGCCTCGTTCAAGCTATCGCTGGTTGAGAGACCTTGGATTGTGGTAGGCACCAATCTCCAAACATTTCCATGTGTTATAGGCTTATTAGATAAGTCAGACATTTATATATTACAAAATCGAAAGCACACATAATCACACGAAGAACTGTGTATCTCAAAGAGATCACAGAGACTTGGAGTACGTAGAACTGTTAGCACACTCCTTCGTTTCAGACAACGATATCCCGAATGTACATACTCACAAGGCTCTTATTCCAGAGTAATTCACCTTAATTATGGTTATCAATCCAGTGTTATTGTCGTTATTTATCGTCTGTCGATGAAGTGGAAGCTGTACAACAACAAAGCGAAATCCCAAGAAGGTTTTCTTATGGTTTGATATGCTGTCATGGGTGAGTTGTAGAATCTGGAATATATTCTAAAAATCTGCGGTATCGATTATGTTTGTATTTGTATTGCTCATATAAGATAACTCAACAAACATGTCTGATTACCCTAAGCTAACATCATAGCTTCTGATTAAATAGGGTTTGCGTCTTTTCTGTGCATCTTCTTCTGCCGTCTCAAAACTGTTATTTTACCGAGAAATCACACACCGATAAATCCTGCTCTTCAATTTCCGTTTTTTCTTTGATTGAATCGATCCGATACTCCCGGAAACATGCGGAACATGTGGCCCATGTATTAGTCATGCTATTGAATTGAACTTATTTTCTATGTTTACACTCACTGATATTGATAGCTAAAATAGCTTATTACATTGATCCATTTTACTCCTATTTGCATAATCCTTCCAGCAAAGTGTAACTGAGAAAAATAAAACACATTTTTTTTGTTCTCTCCATTTCTTCTTAAAAATTCCCGAATGTTTTTATTCATACCGAAAACTGATTTGTTTGAGGAGAGAATCAGTCGAAAAAATCGGCAAAAAATGTCCGTTTGAACGTCACTGCGACGTACTCCAGGCAGCAATCGGCGATGTGTCCTTGTAGTGATTTACCCATACTGTGATATGTTTTGGCCTCATAGCCTTCGTATCAATAATAATACTGCTACTAGAATAAGAATGAAACACAGCAGGTATCACAGCTAGTTACCAGCTCATTATAGAAACAGAACTAATCAGTTTCGTGCTACTGGATGGAAGTTTGCTGGATATTCAGTACATAGATGTACTAAAAAATATACAATTGTCGACGATGAGCTTCCATAGAGAGAGAGAGAGAGAATTAAGGCTTAATGTCGCGTTCAGCAATATTTCAGTTATATAGCGACGATCAAACAAAATTCTAAGTACTCAAGTCACTAACTTAGTAATCCAACGCATTAAAACATACACACATTCAAACTTATGTAGCAGCCCGATTTCTCTCAAATAACCCAAGATGCAATCCTCCCTCACCCGACTAAAAAGATCTTCCAAAGTAGTCGCTCGATAAATAGCATCTCTTACAATCTTAAAATCTATGCATTCGATAAGAATGTTTCATCGTGAGATAATCATGGCGTGGAACACACCTTGGGACTGGCTCTTTTTTATAAATGTTCGTGAGTTAATCGTGTATGGCCGATTCTACATCGCCTGATCATGGTTTGATCGAAACGTTATTGGGTGTTCAGATGAGTATAGCCTACAGTTTTTTTGAACTCATGAATTTTGTTATTAGTCACAGCATCCCATAAAGATTGAAACAACCGTCTCACATAAGTACAGATAGAGGACCTGAAATCGCTATATGGGATTCCAACAGCTGCCTTAGCCATCCTATCAGCCTCAGTATTACCTTTGTTGCTAACGTGACTAGGCAACCAACAGAACGCAATACCAATCTGTTGATCAAATTTACAGTCATGTAGTTGTAGAATACTCAAGATAGTGGGATGAGTCGAAGTTCCACTTTTAATCGCTTGGAGGCATGAGAGTGAATCTGAGAGTATGACTTGTTTTTAGCTCTCATAGAGATCGCTTTCCGTAAATCGCTTTTGTTGCACTCATCGCGTCATATCGTTTGTCATGTGGAGCTTCTGCGAAAGCTATAGCTGACATTTTGAGTATCAGTTGTCTCACTTTTGATGAAGTGAAAATTTTATGTGGTTTGTGACATGTCTTCTGTCGATAATATCAGCTAAAACGATCCCCAAGTAACAACATAAAATCTCATCTGCGATGTTTTGCGTGAACAGGAGATTGAAACTGGAATCAAACTGAATATAGAAAGTGGTTAGCGCAGAAATCGGTCATACTGAAGAATTTCATCGTTTGTACTTTCCCTGTAACGCAAGGAAGACATGGATCGTCTACAATAAGACGTATCGATGGCCGACATAACAAAATTTCCAGGATGTTATTATAAGGATACCGTGATATTGATAACCACAATTATATTGCTAATATGCCATCACGCATTGATCGCGTATATTGTATGCCCTCTCTTAAGTGTTTTGTCTACCATATTTCACAGGTATTGGGAAAATAGTTCAAATGGTAAATGAATCTCACCATAGATTATGTGCAGCGTTTTTTGAATGTCCAATGTACCATGTAATTCCTCTTATGTCACTTGGGCACCGTTTGGTTAAAATGAACCGCATATACCTCCTACCTCCAGACGGGTTAAATATCTATACCCCAAGCACGAAACACTATTTTGCCGAATTCGTGCCAGCAGTAAATCCATACCATAGTAAAACCCCGCTTATTATCTGTATAGAATAGAACCATATCGTTGCAAATATTAGAGAAACACAAATTTTAAACAACTCTGCATAGACTGCTTTCCGAGAATAGACTGGACGAAATGTCAAAAGAACGTCGAAAATAGAGATTCGAATCTTGTGACATTTTCAAATATCAATTATGAATTGACGATCTGTTATCCAGCTATCAGGCCGGTCTCCACTTCTTGACCAATCCCGAGGCAGCTGATACTTATTTCTTAACACCACGGCCACCTGCGATATATTAGTTCCGTTATACCTAAAAAACAATAAAATAAAAGGAATATTTTGTTTTGCAATTTCAGTGAGCTCATCATATTGTACGGTATTGTTTGCGGTATAAAAGCCAGTCCCAAAGAATAACGATGATATGGGGAATCCTGTATGTGATCCAACAATTAAAATGACGGAAATTTAGCTTAGACCGGAATTATATAAATGTGTCAAATCTAATGGTTCTAATCAATCGCATTGTATTCTGCTGCATACTAACACACCATATGGCGGAACAACGTGAATGATGTTTAATTCAGATATGGATAGGTAAAGAGAGATAAATTCGTCTCAAATATGATTATTCAGTGTTGAGAAATATGACAATAGGAGTAAATGTTGATACCATCATGCAACTCCTGGTAAACTACTTGGTATTACTCTCTAAAATAATTAGATTGAAATTCAATCTATCAGATTGAAATTAGTGACCAATCTTTTATTGGATTGAAAATATTCAATCTAATATATTGAACACGATACAGTAAATCTGTTGTAGACAGAAAATTCAATCTACTAGATTGAAATTTTCAACCTAATGGATGAAATATTCAATCCAATAGATTTGTCACTACTTCCAATCTGATAGATTGAATTTTCAATCTAATTATTTTAGAGAGTAGAGATATTCGATAGCCAATAAACTGGCAAACTAGGATTGAACTGTACACTCTCCTAGATTGGTCAGCCTGAGTTTCCGATTTGTAGGACAAAACTCGAAATACCACTTTTCGTATTATACTGGCTATTTATATTCAGGAGAATTTGAAATATTTTATAAACGATATGTCTAGTGCACAGGCCCCCAAAACAAGAGTTTTGGGGGATGTGATCAGTTCTTTCTCAACTTTGATTGGTCAGTCGCGACACACCTCCGACAAGAGAGGTCACACACTGATCAGCTGACCAATCAGAATTGAGAAAGAATCGGGCGATCATCTCGCTGTGCCGGGTTGAATGGACAGTCGGGTTGGATTTTGAATTGCCCGGCAAAGGTATAAAATCGCACAAATTTACTAATTTGACGACGGGAATATATAGAGAGACAATTGTAGAATATGCTGATTTGTTTAGAGGTAAACCGTTTATTTCTCGTTTCACCCAAAGTGCGTTTTAGTTGTGAGTTTGTTGCAAGTGTATATAAGAACAGACATGGTATTTTGCCAATACTTCTCTGTTTCCGGAGGTAGGTTCAAGAGCCAGCATTGTCATCCTCAATTCCCAATAACACGACCATATAATATGAATGGGTTTGAATTAGTTCGCGGTTCCTTAAATAGGTACATCTTAATAATGTAATGTTTGAATTTATCTCCAGGGATGCTGTGTCGTATTTTTTCATTCCGATTAGGCTGAACCGACTAACGTTAACAAAATATATTCTAATAACTGCAATTTCCAAAAAAATTGTCTCGTTTTTAATTTCTCTTTCCATTATCGTATGTGGTCAGTGATTTTTTGAGATTATTATTTTTTGCCTAGAAAGGCTCCTTCGCTACCAATTTAATAGAAGACAGCGATATTGAATATGTTTGTTGAAAGATTTTTATAATCAAAATAGTCAAATTCGTGGTATAGTCCTGGCTCTGGGGGAGAGGGTATTCGTTTACATTTTCTTGTTCTATATGATGAGACACTCAGACAAAGTTTGGGTAACACTTCCAGATCAAGTACGTTTTTTTTCTGAACAGCCCAATTTGTGTTTTTTGGTTAGGCTTGCTTTCAGTTTGAAAATAGCTCTAAGTTTGATGGCGACTAACCCGCCCTAAATTTGGAGCTAGAGCTAACAAAGTTGAATGAAAAGTTTCCTGATTACGTCCTCTGAACCAACCTTCATATAGATATTCCATGTCTCTGTATGATGCCAATGAGGCCTATTATAAGCCACAGTCAACCCTACCCCTAATCATCTGTTTTTAGGAAATCTTATCAAACATCATGGAGTCCAATGAAAAGCCAATTGCTGAAAGAGTTGGACACTAATTTAGAACCCGAAGACCGGGAGAATGCTTCATTTGTCGAAGACATCGTGGTTGCCATTAGCAAGGCTCGTGTAAATAGGCTCTCAAATTCCGGGAACTTGATATCAGTCTTTGTATCATTTCCGGAAGTGTACCTGCAGCTCAGACGTTGCGACATCAGTTCGGGCGTTGTGACTCTGTCTTCCACATGTACTCAGACAATCCTCCAGTGAAGTTTGTGAAACAATTAAACCCACGGATACTGTACCGATCGAGTACAGTACCATCGAACATTAAACACCGCGACCAAATGAAATGCAATCGATCTGGCCAGGAAGCACTAATAAACTTCTCGAGAAAATGATCTACTGACACCTTCGAGGAAATACTCCTGAAGCTGGAAGATATCCTACTGTCCTCGGTAAGGTGACAAGAGAAGAAGTGGACTGGAAGTGCATCGTGGTTCATGGAGGCAAAGGGGATGCGCTAGAACACCTGTAGATATCATTTGAAGAAGCCAACCATCGTATAATGTGGAGGAACTGTGGGTGCGAGCTGGAGTTGGAGACAGCACACGTGATGTGCTCCATCATATCCCAGCGCCTGAGTCGACAGCTCTGTACGGTATACTGCCGGTTGTACACAGTCTTACTGGACGTGATATCACAAGCAAAGCTGGCGCGAAGAAGGCAGCCTTGAATGCAGAGCCAGAAATGTTTCTTAAACACTTTGGGAAGTCGGCTCCCTTCTCCAGCTATCCTTTACTGGACTAAAAACCGACACATGACTGAACTTTTGTTCAACTACTGATCTTAATGTATGATGACGAGAATTTTGAAAATTGTTCTACATTCAGGCTATGACTTTTTAAAAGATGTATGGCGTTGTAGAATTTTCGGTCTGCAAGACGACAAGAGCTTGTGCGCAGTCTTAGGTATTATAACGCAAGGTCGTCTGTTGACTCGGGAGATGATGTCTACAAAACTCGTTCCAGATAAATAGATTCCAGCTCGGCTTCGAGATTCCTCGAAGACTTAGAACGAATGACAACAACAACGGATTTCTGATGATATATATAGTTTTTACTATATGCATTTTCATTCCAGCTGACAATATTTGTGAACTCTACCAGTGGTGGCAGGACAATGCGATATTATAACTGTGATTTGGAAAGGCCTGACATTCTCTTGTATACTGCCCTAATAATTGAGTACATAATAAATGGTTAAGCTAACCCGTGAAATCTTCAGGACAGTTGTGACTTCCCGCTCAGCTATCTGTCGCATTATCTAAACACGCACATCAAATTCGGGATTACCAAGTACAATTACATAATCATTTTCTGTATTAAACCCATATAAATTGAAGTTATATAACTGTTTATGTTTTACAAAAACTTGACCTTAAAGGTCAGGAAATGAAATCTCGGAAATAGTTTTGTCAAAACACATCATAATATATTAAGTTTGCATGCACACAAATTATATAAAATTGGTGACTGAAAAGTCGAACTTTACGTAATTGTATGGTGGCTAAGAAATTCCATATTTCACAGCGTGTTTGTGCAGGTGGTGTGGACCTCTTCAATGGTAATTTTAGCACTCCGTAGATGTTGCATTAGAGCCGTAGATGTTGCATTAGGTTATGAATATTATTTCGCACGAAATAGCTGATCCACTGCTTTTATCGCAAGTGCTTTCACGATGTTATCAGAAAACACTCCAATATCGGACAACAGAAAACCAACGCCAGACTCCCCTGTAATATTTTAATCGTCAAAACTCATAATGTCGACAGCTTTTCCTCTTACCATACATTTCTATGTGACTTCCCTTATATGTGTTGTAATTCGTAGAGCTATATCTATAATAGGGAAGATCGGCGTAAGTAACAACAAGCCTAGCTCGAAACGATGCGCTGCTACTTATTCAGAAAGGGGTAGGCTATACTAGTATTCGTATCTTTACATTGACTGTTTTCCCCTTATTTTTATTCCAATAGGGAAGACCATAGCAGGTTGCAACATCCCAATCAAAACGTTGTGGTGTTACTCATTCAGTACGGGAAAACATTGCCAGTGATCGACTAGTTATTGCATGTTTGGTGACACAAATTATTAGCGACAAGTGTACTCTCTCTGAATGAGAGATTTATTTCTAAAATGACTAATTCACGTTCACTATATGCAATTCATGATTTGAGATTTCTTGGAGTCATGTTCAAATTGTCTGCATAGATTAATAATGATGGAATTGTGGCAGAGAGTAATTATTATCAAGACCCTGCACATAATGTGGAGCACTTGGAATTCGTTAGCGGAAGCCGCGTCGGGGAACAAAGCAACACTTTGAATTTGGTACATTATATTAATGAATACAATGTATAAAACCTCAGTTTTGCACTTCAATTGTCCAAAATTATTGTTTCAAGTTCTGTTCCACGTCATCGTGTTCATGAATATTTAACAAATGTAAGACAGTGTGCTAGTGTACATCAAACTGAATCAATTTGTCAACAATTGCACTTGTTATCGTTGGTGTTTTTTATCACATATTAGGATTTCCTCTGTTAAGGATAACAACCCCGCACTGAGTTTGTAAAGTACATCATTTCTTGGGAGGATTTGCATGAAGATTACCAATTAGTGGATTGTCCTGTGCTGTACAAGTATAAACGATGTATTTGTTTTATGTTATGCCTGCTTGGCATTTGGTGTCAATATCGTGTACGTTCATAAGCTCTTTTGGTCGGGGACACGAACACTGTTTACAAATAGGATCTAAAACACAATGAAGGCGCCATGCTGCTGTATGCCGATATGCTCTCGGGTTTTATCGATAGCCTTAATAGCTTACACGTCCCTTCTGACAACATCACACAGAAGTATAGTCTTTGATTGAGTGTCGGTATTCGCAATCAATTTTCTTCACAAATGTCAAGTATCTCACCTTTTGTCTTCTACTGACGATTTGATCTTAATGATGACAATTCTGTCTTAGTTATAGCGTGCGAGGCGATTAATCCCCACAAAGATTGATTTCCCGTTCTCTTACCTAGCCATCACACAACCATGATACCATGCAGTATTTATCTAACGACAAGGAACTTGAAAATAGTCATAGAAGATGAAAGGTCGGTATTTGCTCGGTAATAATCGAACTTATCCAGATAAACGAAAAAAACAAACAATAATCATGGACTTTTAGACTTCACATTCAGTAAACTCAGCAATAATAATACCGATGCACAGAAATTATCCAGACAGCACAAAATCATTTGAATAAGGTTATTAGGTTTCACGGAAACGTTGTATTGCGGTGATGTAGCGCATTGAAACGTTGAAAATATGTCACGCGACGGTGACAAGCGAATGTCGAAGTTGCATCAACGTTCGTATCCTATCATTAGTCAAATATTCAATACGTTGTTACATCTTCGACATTTGGTCGATACCGTCGCCTGTTGTCTTTTCAACATTAATTTAATGAGCAAAAATACAACGTTTGCGTGAAACCTGATGCCAACATTGAACAATGTTGATATGCTATTTTGGAAACGAATAGCATAATTCTCTATTTTTCAACGTTAGTATTAAGACGTGAAAAACATCATATAGCTTCCACCATGGACTTAAAATAAGTCCGAGAAGTCCGGGAAATAAAATAACAGATAATAAAAATACCTTCAGAAAAGATGACGCCATTGGGACGTTATCACGGCGGCCAACTGGAGTTTTGTAACATTTCCTAGCTCGCCTTGATCCAAATATAGGCCCAGAGTAACAGAAACATTTAGATAGAAAGCGTTGATTAATGGCTGTCGGACTCTCGAAATCGCCCATGCCCCTTAGTTTCACCCAAAACCGATACAATGATGGTACGCCGAACTGTCTCCAGTTGCACTGAGCCTGGTGTACTCCTCACGGACAAGCGTGTCTGGTGTTCAACACGTTTTGACTCCTCACGCTCCTAATTATTATATTCAAATAAAGTAATATAGAATTGGCATATCATCAAGATGTGTTATTTTATTTTATGTTTAATTGTTTATATTTCATATCGCATATGATCAAATTAGTGGTAGTACCCCTTTACATTTGCGTTCGTTTTCTGGACGGATCTTGTAATGTTAAAGATGTAATCAGCCTCAAATCTGGGCTGAAATTGAGGTCTCTCAAACTCGGCGAAAGTGACATATGTTACAACAGGTACAAAATGAAACACATTTGACCACAAAAAACTAAACTTGTTTCCACCATTCACGAGAAAATAGAAGGAGTTGATCTCTAAAAATAAACAGCATGGCATGCCGTTTATTTTTCCACTGCCGTGTCAACAAGCGTATACACGTATGGTGCGTTCTACCAACGTACGCTATGCGACATCACCGAACCGTGGCACGAGCCATGACGTTATCCCATGGCTGCAGCTGTGCAGCATTCAAATTCGTGAGCGTCGCTACGTCACTCATACGTCACGCAGTGACGTCATTTTCCTCTCCGCTTACAACACACACTCAATGGCGAGACAGAAAAACCGTCGAAGCGGGCAGAGTTACAAATTTCTCTGACAAGATATTCTTGCATTCGTTGTATATGACGATCCCACAATCGTCAAATATAATACATATGATGCTTTGGTAATCTTCCCTGCTGAAAACACGCACAGGGGAGAGGTTACAAAATCCATCCATTTTGAGGCTGATTACATCTTTAATATTCAGTGAAAGTGAATCTCATCAGCCTCTTCCCAGAGTAACGACATCATCAGTGCCACGGTTCCCAGAGTAACGACATGCCACGGTTCCCAGAGTAACGACATGCCACGGTTCCCAGAGTAACGACATGCCACGGTTCCCAGAGTAACGACATGCCACGGTTCCCAGAGTAACGACATGCCACGGTTACAGCAGTTTAATATAGCCAGGTGAATCTCATCCTCGCGAGCCAATGTATCAATCGATAGATTAAGATCGATACACTGGTTTGGTTAATTAACGATAGCAGTTGTGGATATAAATAGCTCGAGAGTTCCCACAAAACCGAGCCAGTCAGAAAGCGCGCCGAATAGCTCATCAGGCCAATCCGCAGTGAGGCTTGAGTTTTGAATGGTTTGAATTTCATGGCCGGTCTGATTACCTTTCAAATCGACATCGAGTGTCAAAGCGGAAACCGCAGGCTCCAGATACAGACGCGCTAATTGGAAAAAAAACGCTGGTTGATGAAATGTACGAGATTGTGTAATAGACGCAACGGCTCGAGAACTCATCCGAATCACTAAAAAGGTCCAGATAAACCCCCTGTGAGGATTTTGAGATTTACAGACGGGTAAATCAACGCAACACGCGAGTATATCAATGCCGAACATGTTGCATTAATCATCAAATATGGTGTGATTATCATGGAATTTTGATTAAAAAATGTTTACCCTGAAACGTGGTAATAGCAGCTAATACTTACTACTCTCAACGCACATGTGCATAAGAAAAGAAGAGAGAATAGAAACTGCATTCGAATTTTGACAAATATTTATTCCGATGCGATGGAGTGTTTCTGCGTCCATATACTGTTCAAGTTACAAGAGCGCGTGGAAATAATGATAAGAAGATTACGCAGGGAAATTTGCCTACGGACTTGCCCAATTTGTAGAATGTTGCGGTAATGTAATTTACCCATCCACTGCTTTCCTATACTGGTGTATAGTAAAAAAAAATGCCGTACGTAGGAAGTGATGAAATCGAGTTGCATGCTATCGTTAGATGCTGATTGATTTACCCACAAGAAGACATTCCCAGGGCGAAAATAAGACTCAAGCGAAAGTGGCACTGGTTTGATTTCTGCTTCAAGAATTCGTTACAATGGATATGACAAACAGAGGGAAATACAATTGCAAGTTCATCAGGTTAATAGCATGGAGATAGCTATGTATTTATGGGGAAGATTCTAATTTGTTTCCCTTTCCTTGCACTTCACACTGATAATGATATGGGGGATCTTCGCTAAGCAGATCCATACCCAGATCTTCCCCTAGGGAATATGACCGTACACTGGCTTTCGATAACCACCAAGCAAAATTATCGAATAAATCTGAATTGGTGGCTTTGAGTAATAGGACAGTCCCCGATGGAACTCTCGAACGGAAAAAGATGCGAAACGGCGTCATTGCCCAAGTGACGTTACCTTGAGGTTAGGCAATGAAACATTTTTAATATTGGAAATGCTGTATTATTTTATTCACAGGCGATGACTTTTGTTTGCCAGCACCTATTCAACTCCAATAACATTTTCAAAGTTAATACTAAAAACTTCTCCATTTAAACGAAATTTAACCCTATCTGACCTGAGCTTTTTGGGACCTCACCAGGCTTGGGGGCGAAATGGCCTCCTTGTTCACTTTTCTTACCCTTTGAGCTAGTGAGCTGAAACTTACCACACTATACCCTTGGGTAGAGCTATATGAGAAAATGTGAGGAATCACAACACATATAAGGGAAGTGGGAAGAGGTGCCGACATACTGACAGAGCCACATGACTTCACAGTATAGTCTTCTGGTTAACCTATTCTAAAGCACATACCAAGAATCTTACGATTCGTGATTTGTGTTGTATCTCAGGTAGGCTTTTATTGTACCTGTTCATGTGGCAACTTGGATGATATGACCACACGGCCCCCAGCATCGGCATAAGCGGTATTAGATACAAATCTAGAGAGCTATGATGGAAATGCTCTGATAACTCGTATATTGGTAATTGGTGAGCTGTGTCGCTGTGACAACTCGTACACTGGGGATTGGGGAGCCGTATTGTCGTCAGATGAAAATGACAGCATTTAACACAAAAGACTAGTCTGTAAGGCCAGATGTCGACCCAGCATCAACTTCCCATAATGCCAACATATATCGGAGACCAAAAGGTCTGTACAGGGGGCGGGGCTCGGCAGATTCTCGCCATATACAGGTAAAAATTACAACACATATAAGGGAAGTGGGAAGAGATGCCGACATACTGACAGAGCCACATGACTTCACGGTATAGTCTTCTGGTTAACCTATTCTAAAGCACATACCAAGAATCTTACGATTCGTGATATGTGTTGTATCTCAGGTACGCTTTTATTGTACCTGTTCAAGATGGCTGCTTGATAACGTCACAGCGACGTCATTTTGAAAACGTCATTTTCAAAAACGGTATTTTTTGGTCGATTTTGCGATCAGATTTCCCCAATTTTGTATTAATGCAATTTTTTCCGCAAAAACTGGATAATAAATTAGTAAATATTAATATTAGTTTTGCTCATTTTTCGTCGCGGAAAGGCTCATATTTTGGAGGAAAATGACGAAAACATCACTTTTCTGGTACCTACTTGGACGCCATCTAGAATTTACCCATGATCCTCGGTCCGGTGGGTTATGCAAATAGGCTCAAAATGGCCCCAATATGATACACTATGTTGGCCAGGAGACTGTGCAGAAAGTTTGACAGGCGGGGCCACGAGCTTTGGATGCTCTTGCTGGATTATGTCTTAGCATCGTTAATTCTCCACTTTATTTGGAGAAGATCCGATTTGTAATATTAATTACTTAGGATCCCACGTATGAGTCTAGAACAGTGTATCTTCAGAGTTGTTCGGTTTTTCAGTACTTTGAACGATACTTATTTTTCAATTTTTGTGGTGCAGCCAATGTTAGATACGTGACATCGATTCATGCCTTTCTTGGCAAAAGAGTTCTATCTTGTCTCTCTCCTGTTGTTATCATCGTGTGATTTCATACTCACGAGAGAATAACCAAATATACCTTTGTTCCGGATCAACGGATATAGGAATCGCATTCACTTTTCTCCCCAGCAAACTAACGCAGATTAGAAGCTTCTTGGAGATGATCCATGATATAATTTATATGAAATTGAATTACTTGTTTCGTTCCATTTCAACGTAATTGCATCTTGAAGAGACCAGTGGATATTGATCCAATCTTTGTACAAATTCTAATGGTACATTGGAAGACAAGGATATTTTGACACTTAGGATTAATATTCCGTTCAGACGATCATCATTCATCTGTTACATTTATCACATAGGTGACAGTTTGGCCAAGTAGATTGAACGGAATCTTTAGTCTTTGAGCCTTTTATCTCTGCTGAATGAACGAAACAATATTAGACGCGTCAAACAACAAAAATATAAGGTTGGTAGATTGGAACAAGATAAATGAACAAAGATCTTTTCCACAACCCCAACTGTTTTGCGCCCGGCACTAACTAGTGACGTTAATTGAGGTCGACGTCAGCCAATGACACATGTTAACAAGGTGGACGCAATGCAAACTGCACACATATCAGGATATAACCGAGAAAAACTCTGCCAATATCTATCCAAGTGTAACTCTGTTTAGTTATTATTAAACCTGGAGAAGATGCCCATCACCTGAAGACAAACGTCCTGAAATTTATTTCTTTTTAATTTAGTGTGTATTATACTGAAAAGGATGGTGTCAATTCATCCACTCTTGGTTTTTGTCATTTTTTTTCCTTAAAAGCGCTTCCACAAAAGTTTCTTCTTGCATATTCAGAATTGATGCTAGCCCTAGAGAGAGAGAGAGAGAGAGAGAGAGAGAGAGAATTAATGTTTAACGTCGCGTGCAGCAATATTTCAGCTATATAGCGACGATCAAACAGAATTCTAAGTACTCAAGCCAATAACTTAGTAATCCAACACAACATACGCACATTAAAACTTATGCGACAAACCGATTTCTCTCAAATAACCCAAGACACAGTTCCTCACCTGAATAAAAAGATCTTCGAACGTATAGTCGCTCGATAAAAACAATCTCTTACAATCTTAAAATCTATACAGTCGATAAGAATATGTTTTACTGTGAGTTAATCTTGCATGGCCGATTCTACATCGCCTGATCATGGCTTGATCGAAACGTTTCTGGCTGTTCAGGTGCGTATAGCAACTGTCGAACGTAAAGTTCTGTCGATTATTGATGTGGAAATTCTTTTGCGAGCGACGATTGAATACTGATTGTAGAACCTGACGTCTATACTTGAGGCGAATCTTTTGTTGGATCTGTGATATGTACTGAAATGAAGATACTGGAAGTATACCAATTCCACTCATATCATTACACATAATCGTCTGAACATTATTATCAACTAAACCAATCGTATTTACAGATCAAATAAATGCCTGTCATTGAAGCTTCATGCTGTCAGGATTTCTTTTTCATGTCTGATTCAGTTTCGTATGACATATTGTTAGAAAACTTTGGGAATAATTGGAATTATTATATTTATTAGAGTTTCTCCCTATATAAATTGTAATGAGATAAAACTGCATATTCCCGGGTCAATAAAACTGCATATTCCATCCCCCATGGAATATACACTAAAGGGAGATAATTACAGCAGAGGTCGCCCCGTTCTCTCAGTCGCGCTGCAAACAGCCGATCACGGAGCAATTCGTCGAGTTGATTTTAGCTGGAAAACACAGCAGAAATAAATTATCTCCCCCCCCCCCATCTAATTGTAAGTAGAATCGTACCCAAGCACATTATTGGAGTAACTAACAAGCGGCATCGAACAACTATACGTGCGTTGCAAGATTTACACGATAGTAGTGAAGCAGCTCCGATTCAGTTGAATCTCGTGCATGAAAAATAATGTTGCTGGCTATGCTATTGCCCACTGAAAGTAATCAACTCAGAAGGATTGCGCTCTTCCAAAATAAACATAAAACATTATTTTGCTCGAGAGATAATAGATTAACACAGAGTTAAGTTGATAAATATAATAATGAAATTATTGCCTTGTTGTGAGTGGAATATGCAGTTTCCTTGCCCCACGGCTGTGCATATTGCCCTCGCCTGCGGCTCGGGCAATATGCACATCCTCGGGGCAACAAAACTGCATATTCCCCTCAAAACAAGGCAATATTTTCATAATATTTAACCCGTTAAATATTGTCAGTGATAAAAATTGGGAGAAGACATTTTTGGGACAATGAGAAAGCCGCCCTTTCAATCACACTTGGAGGTAAAATAAAATAGCATGGCTATCAAAACAAATGAGGTGACAGGTTACACATAAAAGGGAATTCTCCGTGTTATTTGTTTATAAAAATTTCGCTAGTAACAGATGTTTATTGATAAGCTGTCAGAAACTAATCCTTCCATCCCTGACATTACGAAACGGTCGTCAAAATAATCCGTCAATCTGCTATGATGTCCTTAGGGCGCCAAAGGCAATACCTTGAACTGTATGATACAAAACAATGAATTAATAGTATATGTTTTCTAATCAATGCTTCGTTCGTGATGCCGCTATACATAACGAGTATCTCGTAGCTTGTGAGGCTCCAGTCTTCAAACATTCCAGTTGTTACAGGCTTAAACAGACATTTGTTTGTCTAACATGAATATATTGAAAACACGAAAGCACACAAAATCACTTCGCCATGCATAAATACGATGGACCTTGTATCGCAAAGGGATCAAAGAGACTTGGAGTAGGTTGGACTGTTGGCACACGCCTTCGTTTCAGACAACGATATCCCGAATGTACATACTTAAAGGACCCTTATTCCAGAGTAATTCACTGTAATTATGGTTATCAATCCAGTGCTATTGTCGGTATTCATCGTGTGTCGATGGAGTGAACCAGGAACGCAAGACGCTAAGAATGGTTTTGATATAGTTTTACATGTTGTCATGGGTGGTTTGCAGAACAGGGATATATTGCATATATTTCTGGTATCGATTATATTTGTATTGCTCGAATCAGTAAGTCAACAGACGTGGCTAATAGCTCTGAAAAAATACCACAGCTTGTAATTAAATGTGATTGGTATATGCTGTTCACATCTTCCCCTCTCGTCTTGAAAGCCGTTCTTTTACCGAGTTATCACGCAGAGAAACCATTTCAATTTTTTTCTTCATTTTCGAACCTTTCGTTTATTTCACCACAATCGTGGCGTTTGTTTGTATTAACTCTATCTGGCTTGGGCTAAGGCTACGTCCGAGAATCCACCGTATTCTCGGATCTGAAATGTTGGGTGTCGACGAATACTTTCCTGTAGAGTCATATGGTTGCTCTTTAGTCGCCAGACGTCAATTTTTCCCACCTGTTGCATATCACTCCAATTTTGTACTTTTGCATATCGCTCCAATTTATTACATGTAAGTTGTGGGATTCTGCAGGTGGATTGATAAAATAGGGGGTAGCCGTGTTAGTCTGTGTAGTATAAATGTATTACCAAGGGTGGCACTTTTAAGACACCTTTATTTGTCGAATGACATGTACAGAGGGCAGGCCTCGCGGACTAATAATCCAGCAGCATAAATGAGTAACAAAGGGTGGCATCTTTAAGACTAAGTTTAGTGGACACGAGCTTTCGCAGATAGTGTAAATCTGCTTTGGCAGGTGACCGGAGCAGGTATCCATTATCTACGAAAGCTCGTGACCATTAACCCTACCAAATCCCACCTCCCCCCCCACCAAACTTTCTGCGCTATCTATGGAACGACAACAAATGCAGAGCTGAATCTTCGTGACTTTATAGTCTTTCATATTGGGGCCATTTTGAGCCTATTTGCATAACCCCCCATGCAGAGGATCATGGGTAAATTCAAGATCACGACCACGTGGTGGTACCAAAAAAGTGATGTTTTTGTTATATTTCTTCAAAATATCTGTTTTTCCGCGATGGAAAGTGAGCAAAAACTGTTTTATTTCACATTGATCATTACTAATTTATCATTAAGTTTTTGCAGTGAAATTGCTTAAATAAAAAATTGGAAAACCTGACCGAAAAATCGAACAAAAAATGCTGTTTTTTGAAAATGACGTCACTGTGACGTCATCATTGCGGCCATCTCGGAATTTTTGTACGTTTTCTGGTAGAGCTTGACCCAAGGGTATAGTGTGGTGAGTTTCAGCCCTCTAGCACAATTGGTAACAAAATAATTAGTTGGGGACCATTTCGCCCTCCCCCCCCCCCCCTCAGGCCTGGACTGGTCCCAAGAAGCCCAGGCCAGATAGGGTTAAATTTAGTGTCAGACTTGAAGATACCACCTTTTGTTATTTATTTATGCTGGTGGATTGTTAGTCCCCGAGGTCCGCCCTCTGTACAAGTCATTCGACAAATATATGTAGGTTTATTGTTTTTGGTGGGAAATTTAATCCGTAAGACGTCGGGCATTACAGGCTAGTCTTTCTGTGTATTCCTGCATTTATCAGGTTTATCCCATATTGAGGCGTTTACTCCATCAGGGAGATAGAGAGAATTAAGGTTTAACGTCGCCTTCAGCAACACTTCAGCTATATAGCGACGATCAAACAAAATTCTAGGTACTCAAGCCAATAACTTAGTAATCCAACATATAACAACATATACACATTAAATCATTAAAACATCGATGCTCACCCATTAAGATCAGAGAAGTTAGTTGATCTGCGATCACAGCTGCAATAAAAGCCCGGCTGAGAAGCGGTGTGAAGTGGGTTTGCTATTGGATATTGGACATTGGACATTCGGATCTCACAGGTTCGGTTTACAAAGGTTAAATATTCAAAAATATTCTGTGGATATTCGTTGGATATTCATTTGATATTCGTTGGATATTCGTTGGATATTCGATGGATATTCGTTTGATATTGGATATTCAATGGATATTCGACATATGAAATGCCGATTCGTCTCATATCATGTAAAGGGGTATAATTAATGGACTTTTCGTGTAAACTAAAATGCGCGCCGCTCTGATTTTGCTATATTCTGAAAGACCATGCATGTAGCTACACCATACCGTTAATTTTAGAGCGGCGCGCGGTTTTGTTTTTTCACATATCAATATGAAGAAAAAAATTACTTAGAGGGTTATAATTGATAGACTGTTCTTCTAAACTAAGCCGCGCGCCGCTCCGATTTTAATCTCATCTGAAAGACCATATACCTAGCTACACCATACCCTTAATTTTAGAGCGGCGCACGGTTTTTTTTATTTGCTATCTCGAAACAGTAAAAAAAAAAAAAAATATATATATTATAAAGAGAGGTATAATTGATTGACTTTTCGTCTAAACTAAGCCGAGCGCCGCTCCTATTTTACTCTGTTCTGAAAGACCACGTACGTAGCTACACCATATCCTTAATTTTAGAGCGACGCGCGGCTTTGTTTGTTTTATATACTATTTCGAAAGAGTGAAAAATATGAAAAAATATATCATGAAAATGGGTATAATTAATGAACTTTTCGTCTAAATTAAGGGACGCGCCGCTGAGGATCTACACTATTCTGAACAAGCCTGTATACAGCTTCACCATGCCATTAATTTTAGGGCGGCGCGCGGCTTTGTTTTTTTTTGTATGCTATCTCAAAACATTAAACAATATGAAAAAAAAATTACTTAGAGGGCTATAATTGATAGAATTTTCTTCTAAACTAAGCCGCGCGCCGCTCCGATTTTAATCTGATCTGAAAGACCATATACCTAGCTACACCATGCCCTTAATTTTAGAGCGGCGCGCGGCTTTGTTTTTTTTATATACTATCTCGAAACAGTAAAAAAAATAAAAAAATATGTATTATAAAGTGAGGTATAATTGATTGAATTTTCGTTTAAACTAAGCCGCGCGCCGCTCTGATTTTACTCTATTTTAAAAGACCATCTACGTAGCTACACCATACCCTTAATTTCAGAGCGGCGCGCGGCTTTGTTTTTTATATATTATCTCGAAACAGTAAAAAAAATATGAAAAATATATACCATGAAGAGGGGTATAATTAGTAGACTTTTCGTCTAAACTAAGCTGCGCGCCGCTCTAATTTTACTCTATTCTGAAAGACCATGCACGTTGTTACACCATACCATTAAGTTTATAGCGGTGCGCGGTTTTGCTTTGACATATAAATTTCCAGCCTTTAAAGTAAATTAAAAAGATAATAATAATGGCTTGTATATTTCTCGACTTTTCTTTAAAAATAAGCGGCGCGCCGCTGTGGATCTACGCTATTCTGAACAAGCCTGTATGCAGCCACGTCATAGCATTAATTTCAGAGCGGCGCCCGGCTGTGTTTGTTTTATTTGCTATCTAGAAACAGTACAAAAATATAAAAAATATAAATTATAAAGAGAGGTATAATTGATTGAGTTTTCGTCTAAGCTAAGCCGCGCGCCGCTCCGATTTTAATCTGATCTGAAAAACCAAGTATGTAGCTACACCATACCCTTAATTTCAGAGCGGCTGGCGGCTTCGTTTTTATTATATGCTATTTCGAAAGATTAAAAAATATGAAAAAAATATATCATGAAAAGGGGTATAATTAATGAACTTTTCGTCTAAACTAAGCCGCGCGCCGCTCCCATTTTACTCTGTTTTGAAAGACCACGTACGTAGCTACACCATACCCTTAATTTCAGAGCGGCGCGCGGCTTCGTTTTTTATATGCTATTTCGAAAGATTAAAAAATATGAAAAAAATATATCATGAAAATGGGTATAATTAATAAACTTTTCGTCTAAACTAAGCCGCGCGCCGCTCCGATTTTAATCTGATCTGAAAAACCAAGTATGTAGCTACGCCATACCCTTAATTTCAGAGCGGCGCGCGGCTTCGTTTTTTTTATATGCTATTTCGAAAGATTAAAACTTATGAAAAAGTATATCATGAAAAGGGGTGTAATTAATGAACTTTTCGTCTAAACTAAGCCGCGCGCCGCTCCCATTTTGCTCTGTTTTGAAAGACCACGTACGTAGCTACACCATACCCTTAATTTCAGAGCGGCGCGCGGCTTCGTTTTTTTTATATGCTATGTCGAAAGATTAAAAGATATTAAAAAAATATATCATGAAAACTGGTATAATTAATGAAGTTTTCGTCTAAACTAAGCCGCGCACCGCTCCCATTTTACTCTGTTTTGAAAGACCACGTACGTAGCTACACCATACCCTTAATTTCAGAGCGGCGCGCGGCTTTGTTTTTTTTATATACTATTTCGAAAGATTAAAAAATATGAAAAAATATATCATAAAAAGGGGTATAATTAATTAACTTTTCGTCTAAACTAAGTCGCGCGTCGTTCCGATTTTAATCTGATCTGAAAAACCAAGTATGTAGCTACGCCATACCCTTAATTTCAGAGCGGCGCGCGGCTTCGTTTTTTTTATATGCTATTTCGAAAGATTAAAAAATATGAAAAAAATATATCATGAAAAGTGGTATAATTAATGAACTTTTCGTCTAAACTAAGCGGCGCGCCGCTCCGATTTTAATCTGAACTGAAAAACCAAGTGTGTAGCTACGCCATACCCTTAATATCAGAGCGGCGCGCGGCTTCGTTTTTTTTATATGCTATTTCGAAAGATTAAAAAATATGAAAAAAATATATCATGAGAAGGGGTATAATTAATGAACTTTTCGTCTAAACTAAGCCGCGCGCCGCTCCCATTTTACTCTGTTTTGAAAGACCACGTACGTAGCTACACCATACACTAAATTTCGGAGCGGCGCACGGCTTCGTTTTTTTACATGCTATTTCGAAAGATTAAAAAATATGGAAAAAAATATATCATGAAAAGGGGTATAATTAATGAACTTTTCGTCTAAACTAAGCCGCGCGCCGCTCCGATTTTAATCTGATCTGAAAGACCATGTACGTAGCTACACGATACCCTTAATTTCAGAGCGACGCGCGGCTTTGTTTTTTTTATATACTATTTCGAAAGATTAAAAAATATGAAAAAAATATATCATGAAAAGGGGTATAATTAATGAACTTTTCGTGTAAACTAAGCCGCGCGCTGCTCCGATTTTACTCTGATCTGAAAGACCATGAACGTAGCTACACCATACCCTTAATTTCAGAGCGGCGCGCGGCTTTGTTTTTTTTACATGCTATTTCGAAAGATTAAAAAATATGAAAAAAATATACCATGAAAATTGGTATAATTTATGAACTTTTCGTCTGAACTAAGCCGCGCGCTGCTCCCATTTTACTCTGTTTTGAAAGACTACGTACGTAGCTACACCGTACCCCTAATTTCAGAGCGGCGCGCGGCTTCGTTTTTTTATATACTATTTCGAAAGATTAAAAAATATGAAAAAAATATATCACAAAAAGGGGTAAAATTAATGAACTTTTCGTCTAAACTAAGACGCGCGCCGCTCCGATTTTAATCTGATCTGAAAGACCATGTACGTAGCTACACCATACCCTTAATTTTAGAGCGGCGCGCGGCTTTGTTTTTTTTTATATACTATTTCGAAAGATTAAAAAATATGAAAAAAATAAATCATGAAAAGGGGTATAATTAATGAACTTTTCGTCTAAACTAAGCCGCGCGCCGCTCCCATTTTACTCTGTTTTGAAAGACCACGTACGTAGCTACACTATACCCTTAATTTCAGAGCGGCGCGCGGCTTCGTTTTTTTTATCTGCTATTTCAAAAGATTAAAAAATATGAAAAAAATATATCATGAAGAGGGGTATAATTAATGAAGTTTTCGTCTAAACTAAGCCGCGCGCCGCTCCAATTTTACTCTGTTTAGAAAGACCACGAACGTAGCTACACCATGCCCTTAATTTCAGAGCGGCGCGCGGCTTCGTTTTTTTTATATCTTATTTCGAAAGATTAAAAAATATGGAAAAATATATCATGAAGTGGGGTATAATTATTTAACTTTTCGCCTAAACTAAGCCGCGCGCCGCTCCAATTTTACTCTGTTTAGAAAGACCACGAAGGTAGCTACACCATACCCTTAATTTCAGAGCGGCGCGCGGCTTCGTTTTTTTTTACATGCTATTTCGAAAGATTAAAAAATATGAAAAAAATATATGACGAAGAAGGGTATAATTAATGAACTTTTCGTCTAAACTAAGCCGCGCGCCGCTCCAATTTTACTCTGTTTTGAAAGACCACGAAGGTAGCTACACCATACCATTAATTTCAGAGCGGCGCGCGGCTTCGTTTTTTTATATCTTATTTCGAAAGATTTAAAAATATGAAAAAATATATTATGAAGAGGGGTATAATTATTGAGCTTTTCGTCTAAACTAAGCCGCGCTCCGCTCCAATTTTACTCTGTTTTGAAAGACCACGAAGGTAGCTACACCATACCCTTAATTTCAGAGCGGCGCGCGGCTTCGTTTTTTTTATATGCTATTTCAAAAGATTAAAAAATATGAAAAAAATATATCATGAAAATCGGTATAATTAATGAACTTTTCGTCTAAACTAAGCCGCGCGCCGCTCCCATTTTACTCTGTTTAGAAAGACCACGAACGTAGCTACACCATACCCTTAATTTGAGAGCGGCGCGCTTCGTTTTTTTAATATGCTATTTCGAATGATTAAAAAATATGAAAAAAATATATCATGAAAAGGGGTATAATTAATGAACTTTTCGTGTAAACTAAGCCGCGCGCCGCTCCGATTTTACTCTGATCTGAAAGACCATGAACGTAGCTACACCATACCCTTAATTTCAGAGCGGCGCGCGGCTTTATTTCGAAAGATTAAAAAATATGAAAAAAATATATCATGAAAATGGGTATAATTAATGAACTTTTCGTCTGAACTAAGCCGCGCGCTGCTCCCATTTTACTCTGTTTTGAAAGACTACGTACGTAGCTACACCGTACCCCTAATTTCAGAGCGGCGCGCGGCTTCGTTTTTTTATATACTATTTCGAAAGATTAGAAAATATGAAAAAAATATATCACGAAAAGGGGTAAAATTAATGAACTTTTCGTCTAAACTAAGACGCGCGCCGCTCCGATTTTAATCTGATCTGAAAGACCATGTACGTAGCTACACCACACCCTTAATTTCAGAGCGGCGCGCGGCATTGTTTTTTTTAATATACTATTTCGAAAGATTAAAAAATATGAAAAAAATATATCATGAAAAGGGGTATAATTAATGAACGTTTCTTCTAAACTAAGCCGCGCGCCGCTCCGATTTTAATCTGATCTGAAAAACCAAGTACGTAGCTACACCATACCTTTAATTTCAGAGCGGCGCGCGGCTTCGTTTTTTTATATGCTATTTCGAAAGATTAAAAAATATGAAAAAAATATATCATGAAAAGGGGTATAATTAATGAACATTTCGTCTAAACTAAGCCGCGCGCCGCTCCCATTTTACTCTGTTTTGAAAGACCACGTACGTAGCTACACCATACCCTTAATTTCAGAGCGGCGCGCGGCTTCATTTTTTTATATGCTATTTCGAAAGGTTAAAAAATATTAAAAAAAATATCATGAAAAGTGGTATCATTAATGAAGTTTTCGTCTAAACTAAGCCGCGCGCCGCTCCCATTTTACTCTGTTTTGAAAGACCACGTACGTAGCTACACCATACCCTTAATTTCAGAGCGGCGCGCGGCTTTGTTTTTTTTTATATACTATTTCGAAAGATTAAAAAATATGGAAAAATATATCATAAAAAGGGGTATAATTAATTAACTTTTCGTCTAAACTAAGCCGCGCGCCGCTCCGATTTTAATCTGATCTGAAAAACCAAGTATGTAGCTACGCCATACCCTTAATTTCAGAGCGGCGCGCGGCTTCGTTTTTTTTTATATGCTATTTCGAAAGATTAAAAAATATGAAAAAAATATATCATGAAAAGTGGTATAATTAATGAACTTTTCGTCTAAACTAAGCGGCGCGCCGCTCCGATTTTAATCTGAACTGAAAAACCAAGTATGTAGCTACGCCATAGCCTTAATATCAGAGCGGCGCGCGGCTTCGTTTTTTTTATATGCTATTTCGAAAGATTAAAAAATATGAAAAAAATATATCATGAGAAGGGGTATAATTAATGAACTTTTCGTCTAAACTAAGCCGCGCGCCGCCCCCATTTTACTCTGTTTGAAAGACCACGTACGTAGCTACACCATACACTACATTTCAGAGCGACGCACGGCTTCGTTTTTTTACATGCTATTTCGAAAGATTAAAAAATATGGAAAAAAATATATCATGAAAAGGGGTATAATTAATTAACTTTGAGTCTAAACTAAGCCGCGCGCCGCTCCGATTTTAATCTGATCTGAAAGACCATGTACGTAGCTACACCATACCCTTAATTTCAGAGCGGCGCGCGGCTTTGTTTTTTTTATATTCTATTTCGAAAGATTAAAAAATATGGAAAAAATATATCATGAAAAGGGGTATAATTAATGAACTTTTCGTGTAAACTAAGCCGGGCGCCGCTCCGATTTTACTCTGATCTGAAAGACCATGAACGTAGCTACACCATACCCTTAATTTCAGAGCGGCGCGCGGCTTTGTTTTTTTTTACATGCTATTTCGAAAGATTAAAAAATATGAAAAAAATATATCATGAAAATATGTGTAATTAATCAACTTTTCGTCTAAACAAAGCCGCGCGCCGCTCTGAAATTAAGGGTATGATGTAGCTACATACCTGGTTTTTCAGATCAGATTAAAATCGGAGCGGCGCGCGGCTTAGTTTAGACGAAAAGTTTATTAATTATACATATTTTCATGATATATTTTTTTCATATTTTTTAATCTTTCGAAATAGCATATAAAAAAACGAAGCCGCGCACCGCTCTGAAATTAAGGGTATGGTGTAGCTACGTACGTGGTCTTTCAAAACAGAGTAAAATAGGAGCGGCGCACGGCTTAGTTTAGACGAAAAGTTCATTAATTATACCCCTTTTCATGATATATTTTTTTCATATTTTTTAATCTTTCGAAATAGTATATTAAAAAAAAAAGCCGCGCGCCGCTCTGACATTAAGGGTATGGTGTAGCTACGTACATGGTCTTTCAGATCAGATTAAAATCGGAGCGGCGCGCGGCTTAGTTTAGACAAAAAGTTCATTAATTTTACCCCTTTTCGTGATATATTTTTTTTCTATTTTTTAATCTTTCGAAATAGTATATAAAAAAAACGAAGCCGCGCGCCGCTCTGAAATTACGGGTACGGTGTAGCTACGTACGTGGTCTTTCAAAACAGAGTAAAATGGGAGCGGCGCACGGCTTAGTTTAGACGAAAAGTTCATTAATTATACCCCTTTTCATGATATATTTTTTTCATATTTTTTAATCTTTCGAAATAGCATGTAAAAAAAACAAAGCCGCGCGCCGCTCTGGAATTAAGGGTATGGTGTAGCTACGTCAATGGTCTTTCAGATCAGAGTAAAATCGGAGCGGCGCCCGGCTTAGTTTACACGAAAAGTTCATTAATTATACCCCTTTTCATGATATATTTTTTTCATATTTTTTAATCTTTCGAAATAGTATATAAAAAAAACAAAGCCGCGCGCCGCTCTGAAATTAAGGGTATGGTCTAGCTACGTAATTGGTTTTCCAGATCAGATTAAAATCGGAGCGGCGCGCGGCTTAGTTTAGACGAAAAGTTCATTAATTATACCCCTTTTCATGATATATTTTTTCATGTTTTTTAATCTTTCGAAATAGCATATAAAAAAAACAAAGCCGTGCGCCGCTCTGAAATTAAGGGTATGGTGTAGCTACATACATGGTCTTTCAGATCAGACTAAAATCGGAGCGCCGCGCGGCTTAGTTTAGACGAAAAGTTCCTTAATTTTACCCCTTTTCGTGCTATATTTTTTTTATATTTTTTAATCTGTCGAAATAGTATATAAAAAAACGAAGCCGCGCGCCGCTCTGAAATTAGGGGTACGGTGTAGCTACGTACGTGGTCTTTCAAAGCAGAGTAAAATGGGAGCTGCGCGCGGCTTAGTTTAGACGAAAAGTTCATTAATTATACTTATTTTCATGATATATTTTTTCCATATTTTTTAATCTTTCGAAATAGTATATAAAAAAAAAACAAAGCCGCGCGCCGCTCTGAAATTAAGGGTATGGTGTAGCTACGTACGTGGTCTTTCAAAACAGAGTAAAATAGGAGCGGCGCGCGGCTTAGTTTAGACGAAAAGTTCATTAATTATACCCATTTTCATGATATATTTTTTACATATTTTTTAATCTTTCGAAATAGCATATAAAAAAAACGAAGCCGCGCGCCGCTCTGAAATTAAGGGTATATGGTGTAGCTACGTACGTGGTCTTTCAAAACAGAGTAAAATAGGAGCGGCGCGCGGCTTAGTTTACACGAAAAGTTCATTAATTATACCTCTTTTCATGATATATTTTTTTCATATTTTTTAATCTTTCGAAATAGCATATAAAAAAAACGAAGTCGCGCGCCGCTCTGAAATTAAGGGTATGGTGTAGCTACCTACTTGGTTTTTCAAATCAGATTAAAATCGGAGCGGCGCGCGGCATAGTTTAGACGAAAGCTCATTAATTATACCCCTTTTCATGATATATTTTTGTCATATTTTTCAATCTTTCGAAATAGTATATTAAAAAAAACAAAGCCGCGCGCCGCTCTGACATTAAGGGTATGGTGTAGCTACGTACATGGTCTTTCAAAACAGAGTAAAATAGGAGCGGCGCGCGGCTTAGTTTACACGAAAAGTTCATTAATTATACCTCTTTTCATGATATATTTTTTCATATTTTTTAATCTTTCGAAATAGCATATAAAAAAACGAGAAGATCGCGCGCCGCTCTGAAATTAAGGGTATGGTGTAGCTACGTCAATGGTGCTGATCAGAGTAAAATCTTCGGCGCCGAGCTTAGTTTACACGAAAGTTCATTAATTATACCCCTCTTCATGATATATTTTTTCATATTTTTTAATCTTTCGAAATAAGATATAAAAAAAGCGAAGCCGCGCGCCGCTCTGAAATTAAGGATATGGTGTAGCTACGTACGTGGTCTTCCAAAACAGAGTAAAATAGGAGCGTCGCGCGGCTTAGCTTAGACGAAAAGTTCATTAATTATACCCCTCTTCATGATATATTTTTTCATATTTTTTAATATTTTGAAATAGCACATAAAAAAACGAAGCCGCGCGCCGCTCTGAAATTAAGGGTATGGAGTAGCTACGTTTGTGGTCTTTCGTATCAGATTAAAATCGGAGTGGCGCGCGGCTTAGTTTAGAGAAAAAGTTCATTAATTATACCCATTTTCATGATATATTTTTTCATATTTTTTAATCTTTTGAAATAGCATATAAAAAAACGAAGCCGCGCGCCACTCTGAAATTAAGGCTATGGTGTAGCTACGTACGTGGTCTCCCTAAACACAGTAAAATTGGAGCGGCGCGCGGCTTAGTTTAGACGAAAAGTTCATTAATTATACCCCTCTTCATGATATATTTTTTTCATATTTTTTAATCTTTCGAAATAAGATATAAAAAAACGAAGCCGCGCGCCGCTCTGAAATTAAGGGTATGGTGTAGCTACGGACGTGGTCTTTCAAAACAGTGTAAAATGGGAACGGCACGCGGCTTAGTTTAGACGAAAAGTTCATTAATTATACCCCTTTTCATAATATATTTTTTACATATTTTTTAATATTTCGAAATAGCATATAAAAAAAAGAAGCCGCGCGGCGCTCTGAAATTAAGGGTATGGTGTAGCTACCTTCGTGTTCTTTCTAAACAGAGTAAAATTGGAGCGGCGCGCGGCTTAGTTTAGACGAAAAGTTCATTAAATATACCCCTTTTCATAATATATTTTTTTCATATTTTTTAATATTTCGAAATAGCATATAAAAAAAACGAAGCCGCGCGCCGCTCTGAAATTAAGGGTATGGTGTAGCTACGTTTGTGGTCTTTTTAAACAGAGTAAAATTGGAGCGGCTCGCGGCTTAGTTTAGACAAAAAGTTCATTAATTATACCCATTTTCATGATATATTTTTTCATATTTTTTAATCTTTCCAAATAAGATATAAAAAAAACGAAGCCGCGCGCCGCTCTGAAATTAAGGCTATGGTGTAGCTACGTACGTGGTCTTTCTAAACAGAGTAAAATTGGAGCGGCGCGCGGCTTAGTTTAGACGAAAAGTTCATTAATTATACCCCTCTTCATGATATATTTTTTTCATAATTTTAATCTTTCGAAATAAGATATAAAAAAACGAAGCCGCGCGCCGCTCTGAAATTAAGGGTATGGTGTAGCTACGTACGTGGTCTTCCAAAACAGAGTAAAATGGGAGCGGCGCGCGGCTTAGTTTAGACGAAAAGTTCATTAATTATACCCCTCTTCATGATATATTTTTTTATATTTTTTAATAATTCGAAATAGCACATAAAAAAAACGAAGCCGCGCGCCGCTGTGAAATTAAGGGTATGGTGTAGCTACGTTTGTGGTCTTTCTAAACAGAGTAAAATTGGAGCGGCGCGCGGCTTAGTTTAGACAAAAAGTTCATTAATTATACCCATTTTCATGATATATTTTTTCATATTTTTTAATCGTTTGAAATAGCATATAAAAAAAACGAAGCCGCGCGCCGCTCTAAAATGAAGGGCATTGTGTAGCTACATACATGGTCTTTCGTTTCAGATTAAAATCGGAGTGGCGCGCGGCTTAGTTTAGAGAAAAAGTTCATTAATTATACCCATTTTCATGATATATTTTTTCATATTTTTTAATCTTTTGAAATAGCATATAAAAAAACGAAGCCGCGCGCCACTCTGAAATTAAGGCTATGGTGTAGCTACGTACGTGGTCTCTCTAAACACAGTAAAATTGGAGCGGCGCGCGGCTTAGTTTAGACGAAAAGTTCATTAATTATACCCCTCTTCATGATATATTTTTTTCATATTTTTTAATCTTTCGAAATAAGATATAAAAAAACGAAGCCGCGCGCCGCTCTGAAATTAAGGGTATGGTGTAGCTACGTCCGTGGTCTTTCAAAACAGGGTAAAATGGGAACGGCGCGCGGCTTAGTTTAGACGAAAAGTTCATTAATTATACCCCTTTTCATAATATATTTTGTACATATTTTTTAATATTTCGAAATAGCATATAAAAAAAAGAAGCCGCGCGGCGCTCTGAAATTAAGGGTATGGTGTAGCTACCTTCGTGATCTTTCTAAACAGAGTAAAATTGGAGCGGCGCGCGGCTTAGTTTAGACGAAAAGTTCATTAAATATACCCCTTTTCATAATATATTTTTTTCATATTTTTTAATATTTCGAAATAGCATATAAAAAAAACGAAGCCGCGCGCCGCTCTGAAATTAAGGGTATGGTGTAGCTACCTTCCTGGTCTTTCTAAACAGAGTAAAATTGGAGCGGCGCACGGCTTAGTTCAGACGAAAAGTTTAATAATTATACCCCTCTTCATGATATATTTTTTCATATTTTTTAATCTTTGGAAATAAGATATAAAAAAAACGAAGCCGCGCGCCGCTCTGAAATTAAAGGTATGGTGTAGCTACGTACGTGGTCTCTCTAAACAGAGTAAAATTGGGGCGGCGAGCGGCTTAGTTTAGACGAAAAGTTCATTAATTGTACCCATTTCATAATATATTTTTTTCATATTTTTTAATACTTCGAAATAGCATATAAAAAAAACGAAGCCGCGCACCGCTCTGAAATTAAGGGTATGGTGTAGCTACCTTCGTGGTCTTTCTAAACAGAGTAAAATTGGAGCGCCGCACGGTTTAGTTTAGACGAAAAGTTCAATAATTATACCATTCTTCATCATATATTTTTTTCATATTTTTTAATCTTTCGAAATAGCATATAAAAAAAAACGAAGCCGCGCGCCGCTCTGAAATTAAGGGTAAGGTGTAGCTACCTTCGTGGTCTTTCTAAACAGAGTAAAATTGGAGCGGCGCGCGGCTTAGTTTAGACGAAAAGTTCATTAATTATACCCCTTTTCATAATATATTTTTTCATATTTTTTAATATTTCGAAATAGCATATAAAAAAAATCGAAGCCGCGCGCCGCTCTGAAATTAAGGGAATGGTGTAGCTACGTTCGTGGTCTTTCAAAACAGAGTAAAATTGGAGCGGCGCGCGGCTTAGTTTAGACGAAAAGTTCATTAATTATACCATTCTTCATCATATATTTTTTTCATTTTTTTCAATCTTTCGAAATAGCATATAAAAAAAACGAAGCCGCGCGCGGCTCTGAAATTAAGGGTATGGTGTAGCTACCTTCGTGGTCTTTCTAAACAGAGTAAAATTGGAGCGGCGCGCGGCTTAGTTTAGACGAAAAGTTCATTAATTATACCCCTTTTCATAATATATTTTTTTTAAATTTTTTAATATTTCGAAATAGCATATAAAACAAAACGAAGCCGCGCGCCGCTCTGAAATTAAGGGTATGGTGTAGCTACCTTCGTGGTCTTTCTAAACAGAGTAAAATTGGAGCGACGCGCGGCTTAGTTTAGACGAAAAGTTCAATAATTATACCCATCTTCATGATATATTTTTTCATATTTTTTAATCTTTCGAAATAAGATATAAAAAAAGGAAGCCGCGCGCCGCTCTGAAATTAAAGGTATGGTGTAGCTACGTACGTGGTATCTCTAAACAGAGTAAAATTGGAGCGGCGCGCTTCTTAGTTTAGACGAAAAGTTCAATAATTATACCCCTCTTCATGATATATTTTTTCATATTTTTTAATCTTTCGAAATAAGATATAAAAAAACGAAGCCGTGCGCCGCTCTGAAATTCAGGCCATGGTATAGCTACGTTCGTGGTCTTTCAAAACAGAGTAAAATTGGAGCGGCGCGCGGCTTAGTTTAGACGAGAAGTTCATTAATTATACCCTTCTTCATCATATATTTTTTTCATATTTTTTAATCTTTCGAAATAGCATATAAAAAAAACGAAGCCGCGCGCCGCTCTGAAATTAGAGGTATGGTGTAGCTACCTTCGTGGTCTTTCTAAACAGAGTAATATTGGAGCGGCGCGCGGCTTAGTTTAGACGAAAAGTTCATTAAATATACCCCTTTTCATAATATATTTTTTTCATATTTTTTAATATTTCGAAATAGCATATAAAAAAAACGAAGCCGCGCGCCCCTCTGAAATTAAGGGTATGGTGTAGCTACCTTCGTGGTCTTTCTAAACAGAGTAAACTTGGGCCGGCGCACAGCTTAGTTTAGACGAAAAGTTCATTAATTATACCCCTTTTCATAATATATTTTTTTCATATTTTTTAATATTTCGAAATAGCATATAAAAAAAACGAAGCCGCGCGCCGCTCAAAAATTAAGGGTATGGTGTAGCTACCTTCGTGGTCTTTCTAAACAGAGTAAAATTGGAGCGGCGCGCGGCTTAGTTTCGACGAAAAGTTCATTAATTATACCCATTTTCATAATATATTTTTTTCATATTTTTTAATATTTCGAAATAGCATATGAAAAAAACGAAGCCGCGCGCCGCTCTGAAATTAAGGGTATCGTGTAGCTACCTTCGTGGTCTTTCTAAACAGAGTAAAATTGGAGCGGCGCGCGGCTTAGTTTAGACGAAAAGTTCATTAATTATACCCATTTTCATAATATATTTTTTTCATATTTTTTAATATTTCGAAATAGCATATAAAAAAACGAAGCCGCGACCCGCTCTGAAATTAAGGGTATGGTGTAGCTACCTTCGTGGCCTTTCTAAACAGAGTAAAATTGGAGCGGCGCGGCTTAGTTTAGACGAAAAGTTCAATAATTATACCATTCTTCATGATATATTTTTTCATATTTTTTAATCTTTCGAAATAGCACATCAAAAAAACGAAGCCGCGCGCCGCTCTGAAATTAAGGGTATGGTGTAGCTACCTTCGGGGTCTTTATAATCAGAGTAAAATTGGAGCGGCGCGCGGCTTAGTTTAGACGAAAAGTTCCTTAATTATACCCCTTTTCATGATATATTTTTTCATATTTTTTAATCTTTTGAAATAGCATATAAAAAAACGAAGCCGCGCGCCACTCTGAAATTAAGGCTATAGTGTAGCTACCTTCGTGGTCTTTCTAAACAGAGTAAAATCGGAGCGCCGCGCGGCTTAGTTTAGACGAAAAGTTCATTAATTATACCCGTCTTCATGATATATTTTTTCATATTTTTTAATCTTTCGAAATAACATATAAAAAAAACGAAGCCACGCGCCGCTCTGAAATTAAGGCTATGGTGTAGCTACGTACGTGGTCTCCCTAAACAGAGTAAAATTGGAGCGGCGCGCGGCTTAGTTTAGACAAAAAGTTCATTAATTATACCCCTCTTCATGATATATTTTTTTCATATTTTTTAATCTTTCGAAATAAGATATAAAAAAACGAAGCCGGGCGGCGCTCTGAAATGAAGGGTATCGTGTAGCTACGTACGTGGTCTTCCAAAACAGAGTAAAATGGGAGCGGCGCGCGGCTTAGTTTAGACGAAAAGTTCATTAATTATACCCCTCTTCATGATATATATTTTTATATTTTTTAATAATTCGAAATAGCACATAAAAAAAACGAAGACGCGCGCCGCCCTGAAATGAAGGGTATGGTGTAGCTACGTTTGTGGTCTTTCTAAACAGAGTAAAATTGGAGCGGCCCGCGGCTTAGTTTAGACGAGAAGTTCATTAATTATACCCTTCTTCATCATATATTTTTTTCATATTTTTTAATCTTTCGAAATAGCATATAAAAAAAACGAAGCCTCGCGCCGCTCTGAAATTAGAGGTATGGTGTAGCTACCTTCGTGGTCTTTCTAAACAGAGTAATATTGGAGCGGCGCGCGGCTTAGTTTAGACGAAAAGTTCATTAAATATACCCCTTTTTATAATATATTTTTTTCATATTTTTTAATATTTCGAAATAGCATATAAAAAAAACGAAGCCGCGCGCCACTCTGAAATTAAGGGTATGGTGTAGCTACCTTCGTGGTCTTTCTAAACAGAGTAAACTTGGGGCGGCGCACGGCTTAGTTTAGACGAAAAGTTCATTAATTATACCCCTTTTCATAATATATTTTTTCCATATTTTTTAATATTTCGAAATAGCATATAAAAAAAACGAAGCGGCGCGCCGCTCTGAAATTAAGGGTATGGTGTAGCTACCTTCGTGGTCTTTCTAAACACAGTAAAATTGGAGCGGCGCGCGGCTTAGTTTAGACGAAAAGTTTATTAATTATACCAATTCTCATAATATATTTTTTTCATATTTTTTAATATTTCGAAATAGCATATAAAAAAAATGAAGCCGCGCGCCGCTCTGAAATTAAGGGTATGGTGTAGCTACCTTCGTGGTCCTTCTAAGCAGAGTAAAATTGGAGCGGCGCGCGGCTTAGTTTAGACGAAAAGTTCATTAATTATACCCATTTTCATAATATATTTTTTTCATATTTTTTAATATTTCGAAATAGCATATAAAAAAAACGAAGCCGCGCGCCGCTCTGAAATTAAGGGTATGGTGTAGCTACCTTCGTGGTCTTTCTAAACACAGTAAAATTGGAGCGGCGCGCGGCTTAGTTTAGACGAAAAGTTCATTAATTATACCCCTTTTCATGATATATTTTTTCATATTTTTTAATCTTTCCAAATAAGATATAAAAAAAACGAAGCCGCGCGCCGCTCTGAAATTAAGGGCATGGTGTAGCTACGTTCGTGGTCTTTCAAAACGGAGTAAAATTGGAGCGGCGCGCGGCTTAGTTTAGACGAAAAGTTCAATAATTATACCCCTCTTCATGATATATTTTTTCATATTTTTTAATCTTTCGAAATAAGATATAAAAAAAACGAAGCCGTGCGCCGCTCTGAAATTCAGGGCATGGTGTAGCTACGTTCGTGGTCTTTCAAAACAGAGTAAAATTGGAGCGGCGCGCGGCTTAGTTTAGACGAAAAGTTCATTAATTATACCCTTCTTCATCATATATTTTTTTCATATTTTTAAATCTTTCGAAATAAGATATAAAAAAACGAAGCCGCGCGCCGCTCTGAAATTAAGGGTATGGTGTAGCTACGTACGTGGTCTCTCTAAACAGAGTAAAATTGGGGCGGCGCGCGGCTTAGTTTAGACGAAAAGTTCATTAATTATACCCCTTTTCATAATATATTTTTTTCATATTTTTTAATATTTCGAAATAGCATATAAAACAAAACGAAGCCGCGCGCCGCTCTAAAATTAAGGGTGTGGTGTAGCTACCTTCGTGGATTTTCTAAACAGAGTAAAATTGGAGCGGCGCGCGGCTTAGTTTAGACGAAAAGTTCAATAATTATACCCATCTTCATAATATATTTTTTTCATATTTTTTAATCTTTCGAAATAAGATATAAAAAAACGAAGCAGCGCGCCGCTCTGAAATTAAGCGCATGGTGTAGCTACGTTCGTGGTCTTTGAAAGCAGAGTAAAATTGGAGCGGCGCGCGGCTTAGTTTAGACGGAAAGTTCAATAATTATACCCCTCTTCATGATATATTTTTTCATATTTTTTAATCTTTCGAAATAAGATTTTAAAAAAAAGAAACCGCGCGCCGCTCTGAAATTAAGGGTATGGTGTAGCTACCTTCGTGGTCTTTCTAAACAGAGTAAAATTGGAGCGGCGCGCGGCTTAGTTTAGACGAAAAGTTCAATAATTATACCCCTCTTCATGATATATTTTTTCAATTTTTTTAATCTTTCGAAATAAGATATAAAAAAAACGAAGCCGCGCGCCGCTCTGAAATTAAGGGCATGGTGTAGCTACCTTCGTGGTCTTTCTAAACAGAGTAAAATTGGAGCGGCGCGCGGCTTAGTTTAGACGAAAAGTTCATTAATTATACCCCTTTTCATAATATATTTTTTTCATATTTTTTAATATTTCGAAATAGCATATAAAAAAATGAAGCCGCGCGCCGCTCTGAAATTAAGGGTATGGTGTAGCTACCTTAGTGGTCTTTATAAACAGAGTAAAATTGGAGCGGCGCGCGGCTTAGTTTAGACGAAAAGTTCATTAATTATACCCCTTCTCATAATATATTTTTTCATATTTTTTAATATTTCGAAATAGCATATAAAAAAAAATGCAGCCGGGCGCCGCTCTGAAATTAAGGGTATGGTGTAGCTACCTTCGTGGTCTTTCTAAACAGAGTAAAATTGGAGCGGCGCGCGGCTTAGTTTAGACGAAAAGTTCATTAATTATACCCATTTTCATAATATATTTTTTTCATATTTTTTAATATTTCGAAATAGCATATAAAAAAAATGAAGCCGCGCGCCGCTCTGAAATTAAGGGTATGGTGTAGCTACCTTCGTGGTCTTTCTAAACACAGTAAAATTGGAGCGGCGCGCGGCTTAGTTTAGACGAAAAGTTCATTAATTATACCAGTTTTCATAATATATTTTTTTCATATTTTTTAATATTTCGAAATAGCATATAAAAAAACGAAGCCGCGCGCCGCTCTGAAATTAAGGGTATGGTGTAGCTACCTTCGTGGTCTTTCTAAACAGAGTAAAAATGGAGCGGCGCACGGCTTAGTTTAGACGAAAAGTTCAATAATTATACCCCTTTTCATGATATATTTTTTCATATTTTTTAATCTTTCGAAATAAGATATAAAAAAAACGAAGCCGCGCGCCGCTCTAAAATTAAGGGCATGGTGTAGCTACGTTCGTGGTCTTTCAAAACAGAGTAAAATTAGAGCGGCGCGCGGCTTAGTTTAGTGGAAAAGTACATTAATTATACCCTTCTTCATCATATATTTTTTTCATATTTTTTAATCTTTCGAAATAGCATATAAAAAAAACGAAGCCGCGCGCCGCTCTGAAATTAAGGGTATGGTGTAGCTACCTTCGTGGTCTTTCTAAACACAGTAAAATTGGAGCGGCGCGCGGCTTAGTTTAGACGAAAAGTTCATTAATTATACCCCATTTCATAATATATTTTTTTCATATTTTTTAATATTTCGAAATAGCATATAAAACAAAACGAAGCCGCGCGCCGCTCTGAAATTAAGGGTATGGTGTAGCTACCTTCGTGGACTTTCTAAACAGAGTAAAATTGGAGCGGCGCGCGGCTTAGTTTAGACGAAAAGTTCAATAATTATACCCCTTTTCATAATATATTTTTTTCATATTTTTTAATCTTTCGAAATAAGATATAAAAAACGAAGCCGCGCGCCGCTCTGAAATTAAGGGCATGGTGTAGCTACGTTCGTGGTCTTTGAAAACAGAGTAAAATTGGAGCGGCGCGCGGCTTAGTTTAGACGGAAAGTTCAATAATTATACCCATCTTCATGATATATTTTTTCATATTTTTTAATCTTTCGAAATAAGATTTTAAAAAAAAGAAGCCGCGCGCCGCTCTGAAATTAAGGGTATGGTGTAGCTACCTTCGTGGTCTTTCTAAACAGAGTAAAAGTGGAGCGACGCACGGCTTAGTTTAGACGAAAAGTTCAATAATTATACCCCTTTTCATGATATATTTTTTCATATTTTTTAATCTTTCGAAATAAGATATAAAAAAAACGAAGCCGCGCGCCGCTCTAAAATTAAGGGCATGGTGTAGCTACGTTCGTGGTCTTTCAAAACAGAGTAAAATTGGAGCGGCGCGCGGCTTAGTTTAGACGAAAAGTTCATTAATTATACCCTTCTTCATCATATATTTTTTCCTATTTTTTAATCTTTCAAAATAGCATATAAAAAAAACGAAGCCGCGCGCCGCTCTGAAATTAAGGGTATGGTGTAGCTACCTTCGTGGTCTTTCTAAACAGAGTAAAATTGGAGCGGCGCGCGGCTTAGTTTAGACGTAAAGTTCAATAATTATACCCTTCTTCATGATATATTTTTTCATATTTTTTAATCTTTCAAAATAAGATATAAAAAAAACGAAGCCGCGCGCTGCTCTGAAAATAAGGGCATGGTGTAGCTACGTTCGTGGTCTTTCAAAGCAGAGTAAAATTGGAGCGGCGCGCGGCTTAGTTTAGACGAAAAGTTCATTAATTATACCCTTTTTTATGATATATTTTTTTCATATTTTTTAATATTTCGAAATAGCATATAAAAAAAACGAAGCCGCGCGCCGCTCTGAAATTAAGGGTATGGTATAGCTACCTTCGTGGTCTTTCTAATCAGAGTAAAATTGGAGCGGCGCGCGGCTTAGTTTAGACGAAAAGATTATTAATTATACCCATTTTCATAATATATTTTTTTCATATTTTTTAATATTTCGAAATAGCACATAAAAAAACGAAGCCACGCGCCGCTCTGAAATTAAGGGTATGGTGTAGCTACCTTCGTGGTCTTTCTAAACAGAGTAAAATTGGAGCGGCGCGCGGCTAAGTTTAGACGATAAGTTCATTAATTATATCCCTTTTCATAATATATTTTTTTCATATTATTTAATTTTTCGAAATAGCATTTAAAAAAACGAAGCCGCGCGCCGCTCTGAAATTAAGGATGTGGTTTAGCTACGTGTGTGGTCTTTCAAAACAGAGTAAAATGGGAGCGGCGCGCGGCTTAGTTTAGACGAAAAGTTCATTAATTATACCCCTTTTCATAATATATTTTTTCATATTTTTTAATATTTCGAAATAGCACATAAAAAAACGAAGCCGCGCGCCGCTCTGAAATTAAGGGTATGGTATAGCTACGTTCGTGGCCTTTCTAAACAGAGTAAAATTGGAGCGGCGCGCGGCTTAGTTTAGACGAAAAGTTGAATAATTATACCCCTCTTCATGATATATTTTTCATATTTTTTAATCTTTCGAAATAAGATATAAAAAAAAACGAAGCCGCGCGCCGCTCTGAAATTAAAGGCATGGTGTAGCTACGTTCGTGGTCTTTCAAAACAGAGTAAAATTGGAGCGACGCGCGGCTTAGTTTAGACGAAAAGTTCATTAATTATACCCACTTTCATAATATATTTTTTTCATATTTTTTAATATTTCGAAATAGCATATAAAAAAAACGAAGCCGCGCGCCGCTCTGAAATTAAGGGCATGGTGTAGCAACGTGCGTGGTCTTTCAAAACAGAGTAAAATGGGAGCGGCGCGCGGTTTAGTTTAGACGAAAAGTTATTTAATTCTACCCCTTTTCATTATATGTTTTTTTCATATTTTTTAATCTTTCGAAATAGCATATAAAAAAACGAAGCCGCGCGCCGCTCTGAAATTAAGGGTATGTTGTAGCTACGTACGTGGTCTTTCAAAACAGAGTAAAATGGGAGCGGCGCGCGGCTTAGTTTAGACGAAAAGTCCATTAATTATACCCCTTTACATGATATGAGACGAATCGGCATTTCATATATCGAATATCCATTGAATATCCAATATCAAACGAATATCCAATGAATATCCAATATAAAACGAATATCAAATGAATATCCAATATCAAACGAATATCAAATGAATATCAAATGAATATCCAACGAATATCCACTGAATATTTTTGAATATTTAACCTTTGTAAACCGAACCTGTGAAATATGAATGTCCAATATCCAATATCCAATATCAAACCCACTTCACACAGCTGGTGGAAACCTGTTTCAACCCAGGGGAAAATCTTCTCACCCCGGCGTACAAGTACAATGAATCTTTCTTTGCGCGCTGGGTTAATTTTCGCACGCATATGATTTTGTGAATTTTGCGAAATCAGAAACAAACACGAGATATTCAGATATCTAATGAAAATGTATATCACGTTTCTGACATCAGTAAATATTGAAGAAATTGTCATGTTGAAGATTTCTATTATGTCATAATTAATGTTACTCTAAAATGACCACGCTTGCCCGCTGGTACTACTTACGATTTCTCGCATAGTCAGAGCGAAATTAGAATATTTTACGATATGCAAATATAATGCTCAATGTCTTTTCATATTCGGTCCGTATCTTCCGAATGCGGGATATCGTGAACGATCTCTCCGGACATTTCAAGCTGACTCGCCGTTCTTGAAGTAGGATCTGGTCATTTGTTTGCATGTTACCATAAAATATAAGTTTTAATTTGTTTTCACATTAACCGTAAAGGGGCGCATCTGGTATCATTAAAAGAATAATCAAATAAATAAAACTTTACATAAATGCAAAATAAAAACTGCCACGAGATCTACATGCATCTGATTACTGCATTCATATATGGCACATCTGCGAAATTAATGGATTATATTGAGTACACTGAAAACAAAATTCCTTAAAATTTAAGGAATATTCCCCGACAATTACACCAGCGAAATATTCCTTAAAATTCAATAAGGAATATTCCGTAGCATGTTAAGGAAATTCCTTAACATGGCAAGGAATATTCCTAAGTTATGTTGAGGAATATTTTGCTGGAGTAACAGTCGGGGAATATTCCTTAAATTGGTGAATAAATGAATGAATGAGTAAACCTTTAAACCGCGGAGTAACCTTTACACTGCGGTTGCTAGCTTTACTTCGCGAATTAAAAGTTTTCGCCGTTAAGAATGCGAGAAATCTGAAGAAATTCTGTGTTAACCTTATCTGGCCTGGGATGTTTAGGAACTGTCCAGCCCCCCCCCCCTTCCCCACCCCTCCCCTAACTATTTTTCTTATCCCTCGAGGTAAAGGAACTGAAACTTACCACACTACACCTTTCCGTAAGCCTGTAAAATAAAATGCAAAAAAAAAATCCAAGATGGCCGCTTTGATGACGTCACAGTGACGTCATTTTCAAAAAAATACCTTTCTTGGTCGATTTTTTTATAAAATTTTGCGAAAATTTTATTCATGTAATTTTTCCAAAAAAAATGCATGATAAATTACCCGCGATTTTACCCGTGATCCTCTGCTCGGGAGGTTATGCAAATAGGCTCCAAATGACCTCAAAATGATAAACAACTACAAATTCACGTAGTGTCAGCTTTCAATTTTTTGTCATTCCGGAGATTGCGCAGAAAATTTGGTTAGGGTGGGGGGGGGGGGGGGTCGAATGTCCCTCTCGCATGCCTGGTAGGGTTAAACAAGGAATTGTTTGCATGAAATAGTTCAAGATATATAGAAAGCATGCAAATTTGACCCCGTCTTTGAAAGACCCACGAAATATGCCGTTAAAAGAATACAAGTAGTGGCCTAGTCACCCCACTGAATGTCAGCTTTCACACCTTTATAGAACAGTTACATATCGCGACTTGCATTCATAGAAACAGAAGAACGTGTCATTTCTCGTTTTGACTTGTTGTAACGTATGCTCGCCAATATGTTGTATTCTTCATTGTAGTGAACAAGCTCCCACCGGACAAGCAAAGAGGCGAAAAATCAGGAGGAAAAGCCCTTCGGTGTGGTGCAGTCTTATCTGGTTATTTCTTAGCATAAATTTCAAGATTTTCTGTTAAAATTATCTTGTTTTTTCATTTCATTTTCGTCCTCACTCACCTCCTGGGTAGGAGGGAGAGGCAGAGAGAGGGGGGCTTAGCGCGTTATTGATCTACTAACAACCGGTGACATCAACAGGTCACTTTCGGCTGACCTTTGTGGGGTCACTCTCGGTTCCGGTGACGTGATCGGAAGTGCACAATAGTGGAAATGCGCACAATAGCGGAAATCATGCGCAGGGTTAAAGGTCACTTTATATCACATGACCGGAACCGGAAGTGACTTCACAAAGGTCAGACGGAAATGATCTGTTGGCGCCACCTGTCGGAAGTAGGCCAATAACGCCGAAACTCCCCTTTCTATACTACTCTCTGGTAAACATGTTCACGTGTAAACTGGATGGAAAATCGGAAGTAGTAATCGAGGCGGACACTGGGATCCAGGTTAGGACTTTCGTCTCCTGGAAGCCGGTGTCCCAGGACATCCAAATCCAGACCTGAATGCCCGACGGACAAATAAATCCAGATCTTAGTGTCTTGGGACACTTACGTCTAGACGCGATTGTCCCCCGGACACTGGATGCATCGGGCCACCGTTTCCGTCACACCGGTCTTGCCGCCTATGTTATTGGCAACCATTCTCTTACAACAACAACATCTTGCACTAGTGGACCCTTCTACACAGAATGGGGTTATCTGGCTGACGTAATTCTCCTAACAGTTGTAACCACTTCAACATCTGCTCCCCGATCTCACTGACTTACAATGACCTGGTTATGAATAGTGATGTTGATGTTCATCAATATTCATAGTAGGCCCATTGTAAGTCCAGAAACCAGATGGAGCTGTTGTTCCAGTGGTTACAACAATTAAGTGACTTTATCATCAGCTGGATAACCCCAATAATCAGTAATGTCCTAATCCTGATTTCTCAGGCCATCTTTCCATGTGACATTGGCTCAAAAATTCGCTAAAATTCATGTACGAAGTACCAGCCCAGTCCTGTCCCTCATTTATAAATATTGTTATATGCATGACTTTATTTCGCGAGCGAGCGAGTAAGCAAGATAATCGATTACATGGCTGTTTCGAAAATTGGCAGTTCGCCTTCTTAGTTTCGCGCTAAATTATTCAATACACTGTAAGTATCTTCTCGGTGAAAAGAGTAAACATATGAACAAATAATGAGACGTTACTTGTAACGAGGGGGATATATATGCTCATGACGAAGAATGTTGCCATGGAAGAAATGTGAGCAGACGGTTCGTGCCACACCAATGTGATAATGTAAACGGTACGATGCCGCAAAAGTTACTCACTACAATGCGATGATAGTACGATAAATTGTAATAATAACTGTAGTACGATGCCGTTTTGCTTTGATAACTGAGAATGTGAAGCATGTGAGTGCGTGAGTATTATTTAACGTCGCTTTCATATCACGACGTCTGATTCCTATTTCTTTACACAACCGACTACCACACGGGTATGGTCCTATTCCTTTTAACACCCGTGAGCCCACGTGTGTGTGGGGGGGGGGGGGTCCTATTCCATATCACACTCCGTTCCGTCGCCTCTTATGACAAGCTCTCTGAGGGACTGAGGTCTATTCTTACCATGACCTGTGGTGTGCACAACGACACCAAATGCCAATCCCCGGGAACTCCTTCGGGACTAATGTGATGCAATAGTATATTGGGTGTGTAATGATACAACAGGACGACAAAATAATAATTGCGTAAGTTTGACATTATTGCGTTGATGGGATCATGACAAAATAGTGCAATGTAATACTACGATTACACAACAGCGCTATGAAATGGTAGGGACTATGATATGACCAGGACTATGATATGGCCAGGACTATGATATGACCAGGACTATGATATGGCCAGGACTATGATATGACCAGGACTATGATATGACCGGGACTATGATATGACCAGTATGACGCAGTAATATGGCGATTGTACGATGAAATACTGTGGTATTACTTCATAATGATGGTGCGCTGACAATGTAGTCTGATAATATGACAACGGTGGCAAGAATGTGATGACATGGTGGGATAAAACAGAAATGCAATGTAATGGTAGACGCTGGTACGATGACACAACAGTTCGATGTAATAATGTCGTTGCTACGATAATATGAGAATGCGATGTAAGCAAGCGATGAGTCTGTAATGCGAGGAAAGCGTACGATATTGGTACGATGACATAAAAGTGGATACACCAACATAACTTGTACAGCTACATGTATGTAACAGTTATATATCAATCGCACAAACTAACGATGCTGTGGTGTGAAGCATTCAAATGATGAAAATGATTAAATGATGTTATTATGATAACCTCTAAGTCCATTGCAATTCTCGGATTATTAACCCTATCTGACTTGGGCTTTTTGGGACCTGCTGTGGCCTATATGTGGGAGGGGGGCGGGGGCTCATTATTTGTATTACCCCTTGAGCTAGGGGGCTGAAACTTACCAAACAATTATCCTTGAGTCAAGCTCTATCAGAAAATGTAAAATGAATCCAAGATGGCCTCTTCGATGATGTCACAGTAACATCATTTTCAAAAGTGGCATTTTTGACGATTTTCCAGTCGGATTATTGGAATTTTGTATTCATGCAATTTCTTCGTAAAAACTGCATGATAAATTAGTAAATATTAATGTGGTGTGAAATAAAACAGTTTTTGTCCACTTTTCATCTCGAAAAAGCAGAAATTCCGAAGAAATATGACAAAAACATCACTTTTCTGATACCCCACGTGAACGCCATCTTGAACTTTCCATTGATCCTCTGCACGGGGGAGGGGGTATGCAAATAGGCTCAAAATGACCCAATATGATAAACTATAAGGTCACAGAGCTTCAGCTCCCCATTTTTTGTCTTTCCAGAGATAGCTCATAAAGTTTGGTAGGGAGGGCCATTTCGACCGCAGATAGGGTTAATGTACAGTAGGTGAGAGCGAGAAGTGGGTCACAGTTTCTAGTGGAAATGAAATATGAATCTTTATAACTGATATGTGGCTGTGATATGAACTAAAACTTAAGGCTTCCAACACACAGCACTTGATTAACCATTTGACTAAACTTCGCCAGCTTCGATAGGCAAAATATAGTAAATTTCGAGGTAAATATGTGACATTGTCGGGAGACTCGGTACACTGGGCTGGGAGGATTGGTACACACCGAAATGACAACTATCATGAACTGTCATCACATTTGTTTACGAAAAAGAGCAACGTATTACCCTCAACTGACCGATAAGAAAAACGACAGAGAGTCACAACACAAACATGCCCGAATAGAACATATGGGACAGAAGTGGCCCATCCATCACAGAGATGTGGTATCTCAATTCTCCCCAATGATGTGACTTGCAAAGATGGCCATATTTTGTTCGAAGGCAGTGGACAAAGCAGTAAATTGACAATGAATAAGTGTACATGTCTGACGCCCACAGCCCGTGATCCATAGTTGAGCGTGTATTCGAACGCTTGATATTACTTCTTAGAGGTGAATCGTTGTGACTTGACAACACATTTGTTTTACCCTAAACCAAGAAAACAAATGGTCTTAAATTGGAGCGATAAGAACGAGGTGGGAAAAATTGACGACATCTGGTGATTAGAAAGCAACCATATGACTGTAGAGGAAAGTAATCATCGACACCCAACATTCAGACCGGAACATACGGTGGATTCTCGGGTGTAGCCGTAGTATCTCAGCCGCGCTTTTATTGCAGCTGTCCATGTGGAGACTATGACCTATCAAGTATCCTATCCTATCTCCGACTTAAACGGAGTTAGATACGCTAGCTTGGGAGATGTGATGAGAATGAGAGATTAGCTCAACAACTCATCTGATGTTAGTGGACGAGCATCATGGACGTCTGATGGATATCCGCCATATTGACATAAGTACTCTTCCCCAAGCAAAACAAGTGCTGAGAAACCACAATTCACAAGAAGTTCTAGCAAATCTCCAGAGTAAATTCGTCATAGTCCCAGCAAACAAGGCTCCGAATAATATAATATTCATTTGTAAATATTACTATTATCAGGTGCTGGTTAAAGAATTGAGTGAAGACATACCTTCAGCAAATACGTCTACTTACTCCTAAACTGCATTTACTCTGGGAGATTTATTTAACAATCACAACAAGGGAAAGAGGTATTTGTCTTCCAACCAATCATAAGGACATACCAAAACTATACTGGACTCTCAAAATGCATAAATTACCATACAAAGCAAGATTCATAGCTGGTTCTAGAAGCTGCACCACCAAGCTTCTTTCAATCCTATTGACAAGGTCCTTTCAGGAGGTAAAAACATTTTGGGAAAGGTATTGCGCCGCTATTTCTAAGAACTCTGGCGTTGAATGTATGTGGATATTGAAAAACTCAAAATATCTTACGGAAGAACCTGATGCTAAAGGTCACATGCCGTACACACATGTGTCCACATGGGATTTCTCGACTCTCTATACTACAATACCTCATCAGGACCTTATTGTCCGTATAAGTTCATTAATAGTATCTGTGTTCAATACGCCTGATCGTAGATATATTAATGTCGGAAGCCATAAAGCATTCTTTAGCTCGACTGCATACAAGAGATATCATTCATGGGATGTTTCTTTGTTTATAGAGTTGCTTGAATTTCTCATTAAAAATATCTATGTGAAATTTGGCAACACAATATATCAGCAGCGTATAGGTTTTCAATGGGTACTAATTGTGTACCCCTGTTGGCTGACCTGTGTCTGTTCTCTTATGAATATGACTATATGCTGGCGCTTTCAAAAACCGATCCATTCAAAGCCCGTTCCTTCTCATTCACCAAACGCTATATAGACGATCTTCTCGCTGTGGATAATCGCTATATAAATGAAGCAAAGAAGGATATATATCCACCTCCACTGGATTTGAAGGAAACTACACACAGCCCTACAGGCATATCATATTTAGATCTATATCTCTATGAAAATGAAGCGGGCATTCTCTCTCGTCGACTTTATGACAAAAGAGATGATTACAATTTCGACATCGTAAACTATCCCTTTCAGGAGAGTAATATCCCAGTGGGACCTGCATATGGTGTATACATATCTCGCTTAGTAGCATTCGCTAGATCCTGTCTTGAATGTTACGATTTTAATCAAAATATTGCTGCAGAAACTTATAAAACAGGGCTATTCCATTAAACGCGTCCACTCAAAGTTTCTCAAATTTGGCGATACATATCGCAGGCTGATAGCAAAATACGAACGTAGCGTGCAAGATCTATGGCGCTACGTTTCGTAACTTGTGTCTACTTCCGCTTAACCCGGGGCTAGGGGGCGTATGAACCCATGTACTTCAAGATCCACATGGTACTCATATGAACAGTCACAATGAAAGCGTGGCTGAGATACATCATTCCTTAGATGACGACTTTACAACGAATATTATGGATTAAGAATACTGATCAGCGATACGGATTTGATATTGTTGGAACATCATGATGTCTTGCCGGCATCATTGAAAACTGTTGACCGCTTCTCTTTTGCAGGAAACAAGCCTGTGTTTATGTATACTATGATTGTCTTTTTTTGAATTTTGTGCTAATACTGTTATATAGAATATGGAATGGGTTTTTGGATTATGGACGCAGATATTCTGTAATGGACGATGGCTGAATTATGCATGACGGTCTAGACGCTTGTAATTAATATGGGGTAACCTGATTAATGCAAGTTAGCAAGGAAAACTATCCTGTAAAATCCGACGTCGTACAGCTTAAATACACTCGACCTTCCACAATAATGATAGGGTTAAAGTGGGCAATAAGTTCGCGCGTAAACTTGATTGACAGGTAGATGATGGACATACTGCAAGTGTCCCACTTTACCCCGGTCATAAGCCTCGCCGCTCTCCTATACCTTTCATCGTACTCTATACGACTGCTACACGTATACACCGCAGCTAGTACCCGTACGTACATCCCAGGGGATTACTGATATTCAGGTCATTTTCCGCCAACCAATCATCGAAGGATACGTACTTTTTGACCGCCATTCAGAATTCCGCCCACGTAGGCTTATAGCACCAAGCACACACGGGGTTCCCGTGTCTGATTCGATCTAAAGCTGACGGATGTGTAAGTTAATTAAGTGATTCCTGACACGCTTGACAGCGACCACTTCGCCATTCTGACGAAAATTAGTATAAAACCGGACGCTGAAAGGACAGACGCCCCTCCAAAATTTCAGTACTCCAAAGCCGACTGGAAAAGCTTCCAGAAAGACTGTCAATGCCTAAATCATGACGAGATATTCAATTCCGATCCAGAAATGTTCAATGAAAACATTACAAATTCACTACTAAACATAGCACAAAAATATATTCCGATATCACAACAGCGCCACAACAAAAACCCGGTACCCTGGTGGAACCCAGAGTGTGCAAAGAATATTGCGGCCAAAAAGAAGGCACTTAGAAAATTCAAAAAAAGTAGGCTCCAAAGTGATCACGCGAACTACAAGGAACTCAAAATCATAGCTGAAAAAAGTGTCAAAGAAGCTAAATCAAAATGCTGGGAAGACTTTTGCAACACTATAGATACCAAAACCAATTCAAAAAAAGTATGGAACAAAATAAAAAATATACAAGGAAAGTTAACGAACACAGTCCCTGTACTGAACAAAACTAAAAAAACGAACAAAGAAAAGGCAGAACACCTCGCCGAATCTTTCGCTTCAAACAGTAGCGATAGCAACCTGAAACCAGAATTCAGAAAAATTAAGGAAGAAACAACGATAGAAAACGATTTGGACGATCATTTAGAAAACTATCTCAATGCAGACTTCAATATTAATGAATACCGCAAAGCTATACACTGTAAAAAAGAGAGCTCACCTGGTGAAGACAAACTAGGATACACAATCCTTAAACACCTACCACATAAAACACAGAAACTAATTTTGAAACTAATTAATGTCAGCTGGCAGACCAAACATCTATCGTTATCCCAATCCCTAAACCAGGTAAAGATCCATCAGACAGCAACTCTTACCGCCCAATTTCTCTCACTTCAAATCTATGCAAAATAATGGAAACTATGGTAAAGAATAGACTGGAATTTCATATGGAAAACAACAACTTATTAAACAAAACCCAAAGCGGCTTTCGTAAGAACAGAAGTACATTAGACCATATAACCAGATTACAACACTCGATAAAAAAGGGGAATGCCAAACATCAGTACACACTAGGTATCTTCCTAGACATAGAAAAAGCATTTGACCTTGTATGGCAGGACGGCATAATTATTCAATTAAGCAAACTTGGGATTAAGGGAAGAATGCAACACTGGATAAAAAACTTCCTAAACAACAGAAATTTTAAAGTTCGCCTAGGAAACACCCTATCCACCGACCATCAACTTTTTAACATCCTCATCAATGGCCTAGCCGATGAAATTGACACGAAACATCCAGAAGTCGAACAGTCCCTATTTGCTGACGATTCTGCCCTCTGGAAAACCGCACGTTCCATCAAAAAACTTACAGGTATAATGCAAAAAACACTAGATACAATTAGCGACTGGGCGGATAAATGGGGCTTCAAATTTTCCGCTCTCAAAACAACGGGTATTATATTCTCAAACAATAAACACATTGACGTTAAACTAACACTAGGAGGTCAGAAAATTGAATTCAAAAATAGTGTTAAATATCTTGGTATGATCTTTGACAGAAAACTCACCTGGAAAGACCACATCGATCAACTAGTTCTTCGGTGCAATAAAGACCTGAACCTCATGAGGTGTGTGTCTGGGACAAACTGGGGAGCGAGTAAATATAGTTTGATGAAATTATACCAAACGCTCATTAGGTCAAAAATAGATTACGGGTCCATCGCCTACCAATCAGCATGTAAGACACAACTAAAAAGAATAGACAGCATTCAATATTCTGCTCTAAAAATAGCTACTGGAGCCTTCAAGGGAACCGCCCTATGTAGTCTTCAAATAGAAACCAATGAGAAACCTCTTCATTTAAGACGAGAGGAACTGTCCCTGAAATATGCAGGAAAAACTAGAGCTAAGGGCGAAAATCACCCATGCCACAACATTTTTGAAGATAAAAGTGAATATGAATATTTAAAGAAAAACTGGGAAAAAGACTCCGCCCCCCTCGGCTACACCGTAAATAACCTATTCCAAGAGCACGAAATACCCATCGCACACATCTGCGACACAGACAAAATCATTAGACCACCCTGGGAATTAGAGTCGCCCCACGTGGACACAAGTATTCACGACTACCTCACAAAGAAGGACAACCCAGACTTTATAAGAGCCACCACCCTTGAATATATCAACCAAAACTGGAAAAATTACATAAAAATCTATACAGACGGATCGAAAAACACAAGTAATAACACAGGATCAGCTTTTGTTATACCTGAGCTCGACATACAAAATGGTTTCAAACTACCAGACAATATGTCTGTATACACTAGTGAACTGATTGCTATAATTAAGGCTCTCGAATGGATCATCGAGCACAAACCAATCCGTGCGGTGATACTTAGTGACTCCCTTAGTGGACTCACATCCATTAAAAATTCTATATCTGACAGTAGACCTGATCTCATACACAAAATAGAATGAATATGTACACAAATACACAACGAGGGTATAGACGCCATCTTAGCATGTCAACATCAGAGGTAACGAAGCAGCCGACAAAACTGCCAAAGACAGTCTTGCTAAAGCTACACACGATGTGCCAATAGGATTAGGATACAAAGAACTCAACACTATCATTAGACGCAAAATAGATAGCAAGTGGCAAAAGGAATGGAACGAAGAAGAACGTGGACGGTGGTTACATAAGATCCTTGATAGAGATAAAAGACAAGCCCAGGGACTCCAGTTAGACAATAAATGAGATGACTTAAATCACATCTGTCCATGCTTCTGAAAAACACCTCATCACTCTGTACCGCATGCAACAATGTAGAAGAAACAATAGAACACGTGCTACTTGAATGCCCAATCCACAACCAACAACGTGTGGCACTTAGAAACGAATTAAAAAAAATCAACACTCCCTTAACATTACCAGCGTTATTAAACCCTAAGCCCCCCATTAGAAATCAGGTATTCAAGTCCTTGATAAATTTTATCAAAACTGCTGGTTATTACTCCAGTATATAATACTACCGCCGTACATGCGCAGTCAGCATTTTTTTTTTTTTTTTTTCCACATAATCAACTACTAGTACACCAAGTACTATGACACGATTTGATAGAGGCCAAATCATTCTTCTGACTTAAACAAATGGTATGGTTGCACCGGAGATACCTTGATATTGAGGGCCGTGTGCACCATAGCCATACAAAACATTATGGCCATAAAAAACTATCCATACATAACATCCGGCCAAAATGTCACAGACACATTTAGAAATAAAATAGGCATGGCAACAACGGAGTTACCTTGATATTGAGGGCCGTCTGTTCCACTGTCCTACAAAACAAACGATGGCCAAATCTAATTGAATTCATGACAACATTAGCACGGCCAAATCGCATATAGCGAGCGGTATTCGGCATAAAATATAGGAAATGGTGATGGCGGAGTTACCTTGATATTGAGGGCCGTCTATCTCATTGTCCTACAAATTCCTTATGGCCATCAAACGATAATGCATACAGAAATAATACAGTGCCGTTTATTTGTGTATTCACCTAGTACTGAATCTATCGAAATGTTTAGTTATTTATTCATTTGTTTATCTATTTGCTGTCTTAATTATATATTGCTATTCATATTATGTGACTGACATTCGGGGCGTGCCTGTTGTTGGGAGGAAGATATATCAAATTATTGCATCGAAAAACAATAGAAAACAAGAATGACTACAAGCCTTCTATTTCATATGATATAGGCACATCGAAGACCACAGACGAGTTGGACAAGACCTGAAACAGAAGACGGATGACGACTACAAGAATACCTACAGCGCCTAGAGTGACAACGCCACATAGCAAGAACACCCAGATTCAGAATACTCGACCCTAGACCACACCGGACACGCTACCACTTAGATGTTACCGAACTGACACATTAACACAGAATATGATCCTTTGACTTTCACGTAATATAGGACGTAGACCTGCCGTTCTGTACCCCACTACACACTCCAAGCAATTGTTACAGGCACAGATTTCTGGAAGGACCCACCCTGTTCCCAAGGGCGTCGTTAGGGAAGTCGTCTCGAAGAATCCTGAAAACGCCCTGGTTCTCCCAGTTTTTTCTGGACGGCTTTGTGCGTACTATGGGGTACCGAGACAAAGGAATCATCCGCGCGATTATAACAAATATTTTCCAGTATAAAAACCAATAACAGACTTAACGACTTGTACATAGCGTCTCTTCTCTACTAGTATTTATATTTCCTTTTTGTTATTGTTATTCATTATTTAATTATTTATTTTAATATCTAGCGCTGCAAAAGATCTCAAATTAACAAAGAAATGTACCGTGAAATTTAAATAAAACATTGAGTTGATGGGCCGCGAAATCCGTATGGGAAGCGGCCCTTAAACTACAATTTCAATCAAAAAAAAAGTTAATTATCATTCAATCCGTTATTTTGACATATGACAGTGTAATAGACTTTGTTGTGAGAACAGTTTAGGAGATTTATCCCTCTCAAGCTGGGATAGCTCTAGATGAAGTTAATCCCTGGACAATGCCGTCTGGCCAGGATTGCAGTCGACGGTGCACCGACACATGTTTGGTCGCATGAACTCTGGTTCTTCAATCCCGGCGCTTTGTTATGTCTTTAACCCAGAATATATTTTTAACCGACGATAACTGGTATATTTTCGACCCGAATTTGTCAAAATTATCATAAATGTAAGCCTATTAGTCGGTTCTTGGAATAGTTGGAATATTTGATCCATATTATCATATTTACAACAGTTATCAATAAATAAATTTTAAAAAGCGCTCCATGTTATACACATAGGAGAGAGATGATGCGAAGGAACCGAAGCTCACGAGGTCGCCCACGTACTGTGCAAATGTCGCCGACACCGGAGCAAGAGAACATTGTCCAAGGATTAACGTGGGAATGACCCATTTGTTTTCTGCCATAAGCGCAAGTTAGTGGTACGTACATGCGCGGATAGTCATTTTCCACTCTCCGCGACCAGTGAGATGATTGGCCGAGGGCTACTGGTATAATCTGATCTACATGTATCCCATTCATATTCATTGAATATCATACCTGGTCATAAGGCTAGCAGCACGAGTTAGATCTGCATAGCTAAGTGAAGGAAACGTGTCCAGATGCCATTAAATCGCCGCCATCAGATATTCAAGGTTACTGTTATATCGTATCTTCACAAATTATTAGTTTCGTGTCATTACCTGAAAATCTGGATATGGCGTTGTCTTGTCGACCCTGTCCTTCAATCTCGCTGGCAATAATAATACGACGCGAAGATACGGCAGAAAGCTTCCACCATAGATTGAACTGGATCGAATTTCAGTTTCAGGAGAAACAATTCATTAACATACAGCAGAGTCGATATTTACTACGGTATGTTTAACTATCTTACATATTGCCTGTTTGTCCCTCAGATGTTAACTTCTTGGTAGCGTGTACAATGTAAACCAATGAATTCCGAGAAGTCTAACTTCAAAAAATCGTAGAATGAATTATAGACTTGCTGTCAAAGCAGTGGACAGGTAGACGCTGACATTTGGAATTTACGGCAATTCTGTTATTCATTCTCGTTAAAGACGCAATTCAAATCAGGAGCAAGCAAGATACAGTAGGATATCAACAACAAAGTTAAACAATAATCAACAACAGTGCAGGTGGACCAGAGTGATTACACGCATCGGATGCCGAACAGCGATGAATTTTGTATAGATTTAGACATTTGAAAACAAAATGGTAGATGCCACCTGTCCTTCGTATGGGGGAGAAGGGGGAGGAACCAGTCTACACAAACCTGTTAACACGAAAGTAATGTTCGCCACGATAATCTTGCACTTTTCAAATATCATATCATTGACAAGTACAGAAGAAGGTGAAATGTTATACAGATGCCCCGACTGGATTCAATGGGATGCCTTGGTGTGGGGAGAAATGTGCTATTCATTTCACACAACATCTCACAGGATTTGGTCTAACGCTGTTGACGTTTGCCAGGAGAATGGCGGTGAACTGGTCAAAATTGATAACAATGACCTTAACCAATTCTTTGACATCGGCAATAAGAGGGAGTTCTGGTATTGCGGCTAAAAAAATCGGCGAAAAATGGTTTTGGGCCAATGGCAGCCCAGTCATATTTACCGATTGGTATCCGCTAAAGTCCATTGGTCAATTGCTTGCACAGATTGGTGAACCGATTGAAATGTGTGCGTTGGCTAAATTTGGATGGAAATGGTTTCTGGCATCAATGGGATTGTACCAGAAAGAATCCCTATGTCTGTGAATACCCTGCTGTGCAATACTACCAAATTTCGACAGGCGTGGCCGAAATGGCATCTACTGTCGTACCAGCTACAAAGTATAGCAATGTTACGAACAGTACCACAAACGTCTCAAGTTTCGATCAAGACAAATTCAATGATAACCAGGAAGTTCAACAAAGAAGCAAGAACAGACGCGGCCAATTCAATCGAGTCAAAGGTCCAATAAATGCTCTGTCATCCCCCGAATGCGCCAGGGACTGTCTAAAACAAACCCAGTTCATATGTAATATGTTTAACATTAATCTGAAAGAGAGAGTTCGTAGGTTATATAACTTAACCGATCTCGTGATAGAAAAGATCACAGTCCGTCTGGGCTGGGATCTATGGAGATTGGTCTATATGTCTCAGCGATAATTTTCAATATCCACATATTAAAAATTCTCGCGGAGGTATATAGACCAATGAAAGTTCATCTGTAAAACGTAGTGGCTTATATTTGAGAATTCTGGAAACAAGTCACTCTTTTTATTTCTAAGCTCGTGTAAGCGCCCGGCATAGTCGAGAATAGGAAGAGTAGTTAACTTTACATGTAAGCCTAACATAATTAGCTGTTAATTTGTGCAACTAAAATTTCATTTCTTCAACCTGCAGTTGTGTTTGTACAGAGAATATACCCAATGTATATTTTAGATTTCAGGGTCAAAAGTGACGTAAACATCATCGACAGCCGTTTGAAATTTTGCTTTCCTCCATGGCTTTTTTTTTGTATATACATGTTAGCACGGATTTTCATTATATCGAAACTATCAGACATTGAACCAAAATAATATTGCACGGCAATGTCATGGCGGATGTGGTGATATTGGGAACACTAGATTCTTTTTCGTTCAGGGAGTAATTTAATATATCAAAACACCCTGCTACAAGGTACGAGAGAGAGCCCAAGTCCAAACATCAGTTGATGCTGTTTTACGTCATTTTATAGAACTTGGGTATTTTTTCCTGTACGAATTACAGCATTTTGTCCAGATTTAAATATCTTTTCTGCTCCACAAAAGTAACAGCTTTCATGAAATATTTTAGCGTTCATCTCTACAAATGTGTATCAATTGGTGCGATATATTCTAGTCTGTTAATATAAAATTGTGATTCCTGATCAGGTATACCTAGTTATATGCTTTCATTTATTTCGGTTTCAATCAAATATGTTCGGATGCAGGTGAGAAAATTGTGAGCAAAATGGTTTTGATTCGTGATAGCATGCATATTTTATTAAATGTGTGATATTTTCTGTGATTTATTTCTATGTTTGGCAAATGTATTAGCACGCATCTTAAGTAATGTGTATCAATCATTCTTATTTATTCTGGTGGTTGTAATCGATCATCTTATATATTAACATTCATCTACAGTAATATCTATGGAGTGTTTGATTTATTACAGTTGTTGATCAAATATATTTGCATGTGGATATAATAAACTTTGTTAAGTGTTGGGATTGAGGATGAACTACTTTAGCTTGCTGGAACATATCAGCTCGATTGATCATGCTGTGTGTATACAATGTTGTGATTGCTTTCCTCATTTAATTAAATATGCTCCATTTCTAGAAAGTTGTGTATACAATGCAGCGGTAACGGATGAAATATATAAGCATGCATCTCCAGAAATATGTATCTAGTGCTGTGATTTATTCTAGGGTTTGATCAAATACATTAGCATGCACACCTGGTAAGTTGGATATAAATCATTGTGAGTCATTATTCAATTTTTTAGTATACTTCTCTTGCTAATAATGTGATTTTTTTTGTGACCAATTCCTGTGTTCGGCACAACATATTAGCATGCATCTGTTGTAAAGCGTACCAACTTTAGTGATACATTCTACTGGTCCTGCATGAAATCCCTGCTTTTCCGGGTGGGAAAATAGACAAAAACTATTATTTTACATCGGATTATTAGTTTCTAGTTTATCATGCACTTTTTGCGAAGAACTGGCATAAATAAGGAATTCGACCAATCTTATCTCTTTACTAAGTTGTGCGTGGAAAATTGTGGAAATAATTGTCTTCAAAAATATTTGCAATCATTTCAATTCAAGTAGTTTAGTATACAAATATGAAACCAGTTTCCTTCACGGTTACCCCACGATCGAATTACATCATACTTTGAAAATGTGGATGGCGGCTGTTTGTGACATCTCAAAGGCATTTCCTATTGTTTAACTTCAGCAATACGCCAAAGAGACCGTTGTACTGGAATTGTTCTAAAGTCACATCAGTGGTATCCCAGATTGTAACAGTTAGGAAGTCGTTAGAGAAATATCCGTAACACTATTAGTGGAGTTAAACAACACTCGGTTTTAGGTCGACTGTATATATGAATATTTTTGAAATTCAACTAAACATGAATCGCGATTTTAAATCTTACTCGAATGGTCCAAGCAAAAACTGCTACAGTTCAATGCCTTCAAAAAAATTCTCTACTATTCACTGATAAAATTGGAATGATGCACCAACTCAAATTGAAGCTGGGCGGTACGTCCTATCATATATATCTGAGGTTTGTTAGATCAATCATGAGTACGTTTCAGTGGTGTCGGATGTTCTACCATTATGCGATTTTTTTTTGGTAGCATTATGGGATTTAAAAAAAGCTATCTAGAAAAACCCAGTTATCATCGAATTGTCACGGGCCTACCAATGTTCGCTAGAAGAGTATATGTGTATATATTCTGATAAAGGTTAAGAAATAATTAATGTCAGAAGGGAAGCCATGATAACTAGAACGCCAACAGAAACGTAGTATGCGACTTATTTTAGATTGTGACTAATAATGATATGTATAAACTCATTGACTGGTATCCAATAATCTATAAGTACAGATACAACATTGTAATCCAAGTATGCAAAGTTTTAGATGGACTAGCTCCGAAATATTTATCAGAACTTTTATCTTTTACAGGCCGTACTAGGCAGCTTCGCTCAACAAACCAGAATGTGCTTTCTGTGCCCTTTGCGAGGACTGAACTATTTAAAAATTCATTTCAAGTTCCGGGACCTATATTTTACAATAAACTACCAATCGGGATTAGACAAAGTTTCAATCTTAATATCTTTAAAAGTGTGCATAGTTGTATCTTGATGATTTTTTAGCAAATATCTATTAGATTGCCACAGATTAATAATTTTATCTATATATGACTAGTTGTTTGATTTAACCATGTTGTTTACATTTCTGTGTTATAGCTCTCGACCCAAATTAAAACAGGATTTGTCCTACGGGATCATATAAAGAGTAAATAAAGCTTATTATTGTTATTATTATTATGAAACTAATGTATCAAATATACAACAGGGAAATTCCCGAATTTAATTGTGATACGAGTATTCTCTTAGCTGGATGGGTCACGACTTACAGCCTCAGAAATAATTGCAGCTGTGTAAGTCCCAGAACTATAATACTTAATAAGTTTTTTAAAAATATTGTATCCCTTCAGCCATGTAACTGTGGAACTGCACTGAGTTCGCAAGACGGAATAAAGCTAGCGTCCGAGAAGTGAGATCTGAAATATTAATAGTATAGTACAAATAAGTGATAGCGCCAATCAATTAAACTCCGGCTTGTCTCGACTTGACAGGGTTAATAGTACTGGCTTCCATACTACCTGATTGTCTCTCAAATGCTCTGTTCATGGTAGCGTGTACAATTTAAACGAATGAATTTCCAAAAGTCTAACTTATAGCCCTGCTGTCAAAGCAGCAGACAGGCAGACCCTGACATTTTGAATTCTCGGCAATTTTATTATTCAATCTCGTTCAAACGCGTAGTTCAAATCAGGAGCGAACCAGATACTGTAGAATATCGACAACAAAAGCTAAACAACAACAACAACAGCACAAATGGATCAAAGTGTTTACACAGATCAGGTGCCGGATAGCGAGGAATTCTGTATAGATATAGAACTTGACAACAGTATGGTACACGCCACCTGTCCTTCATCGTGGAAGGAGGGGGGAGAAACCGGTCTACACAAACCTGTCAACACGAAAGCAATGTTCGTCACGATAATCTTGTACTTTTCGAACCTCATATCATTGACAAGTGCAGAAGAAGGGAAAATGTCATACAGATGCCCCGATTGGGTTCAGTGGGATGCCTTGGTGTGGGAGAAAACGTGCTATTCATTTCACCTGACATCAATAGAGACTTGGTCAAGAGCGGTTGACCTTTGTCAGGAGAATGGCGGTGAACTGGTCAAAGTTACTAACAATGAACTTAACAAATTCTTCAACACTGTCAATAAGGGACATTTCTGGATAGCTGCCAAAAAAAGCGGCGAAAAATGGTTTTGGCTGGATGGAAGCCCAGTCATATTTACCGACTGGAATCCCATACAGTCTGTTAGTCAAATTTTGGCACAGACTAAAACAATTGAATTGTGTGCGGTATGGATAAATATGTTTCAAGATGCTTTCTGGCATCAACGGAAATGTACCAATTTGACTCGCTATGTCTGCGAATACCCTGCTGTGCAGTACTACCATATTTCGACAGGCGAGACCGAAATGACATCTTCTGCAATACCAACTACAAGGTATAGCAATGTTTCGAACAGCACCATAAAGTTCCCAAGTTTCGACCAAGACAAATTCAATGGTAACCAGGAAGTACGACAGAGAAGCAAGAGCAGACGCGCCCAATTTAATCGAATCAAAGGTCCTAACGGCGCTGGGAATACTTGGTTGATGTCCGAACCCCTCGATACAACAAAAGCTCGTTCCTCCCCTGAATGCGCCAGGAAATGTCTAAAACAAACTCGGTTCATATGTAACATGTTTAACATTAATCTAAAAGAGAGAGTATGTAGGTTATATGACTTAACCGATCCCGTGACCGAAAAGATGACAGTCCGTCTGGGCTGGGATCTATGGAGATCTGTGTTAAAATGGGGATATTGAAAATCTTCACGGAGACATATAGACTAATGAACTTTCTAAAGTGTGTCTGTAAAATGTAGTGGCTTATATTTGAGAATTCGGAAAAAAAATCATTCTTTTACTTGCTGAGCTCATGTAAGCACCCAACATAATCGAGAATAGAAAGAGCAGTTAAGTTTACATGTATGCGTAACATAATTAGCTATTAGCTTTGTAAAATTTCAACTGTAGCTGTGTTTCGTACAGAGAATACACCAAACTTATATTTTAGATTTTCAGGGTCAAAAGTGACGCAAACGACATTGACGGAGGTTTGAAATTGTTCTTTCCTCCATGGATTTATTTGTATACATTGTAGCACGATTTTTTACTATATCTAAAATATCACACATTAAACCAAAGATAATATTGCTCTGCAATGTCATGGCGGATGTGGTGATATTGAGAACATTAGATTTTCTTTGGTTCACGGAGTAATTTAGTATATCCCCCCCCCCACACACACACACCCCAGCTACAATGTAGGAGAAAAAGTGCAAGCTGAAACATCAGCTGATGCTGTTTTACGTCACTTTTGATTCAGATCATTTACAATATAGAACTTGGGTATTTATTTCCTGTACAAATTCGATGTGCAGATTTAAATATCCTTTTTGGCTTCGCAAAAGTAACAGCTTTCATGAAGTATTTTGGCACTCCTCTGTAAAAATGTGTATCAATTATTCTAGTCAGTTTGTATAAAAAGGAGTGCTTCGTGGTCAGGTATTCCAAGTTATATGCTTTCGTTTATTTCGGTTTTATTCAAATATATTGGAATGCAGGTGAAGCAAATTGTGAGAATAATGGTTTCATGCCTATTTTAGTAGATTTGTGCACGCATCTTAAGTAATGTGTATCAATCATTGTTATTTATTCTGGTGGTTGTAATTGATCATCATACATATTAGCAGTCGTCTATAGTAATATCTATGGAGTGTTTTGTTTTATTACAGTGGTTGATCATATATATTTGCATGTAGATATAACAAACTTTGTTAAATGTTGGAATTGAGGATGAACTACTTTAGCTTAATATAACATATTATCACATATTTGCCTGTGATACTGGACATTTTGCTCCGCTGATACTGTGGAATGACACTTTTTTCAGTTAAACCCTGGACGGACCACTGGGCATTTATTAAACAGTTAACCACGTTTTTACACAATATGCCCTAAAAATGCTTAATATGTCCAATTTAACCCAGATATCATATATGGTAAATATTGCAAGACTCAATATCTTAAGATTTATGTGAGAAAGTTTACCACTTTCTTGTAGACACTGTACCTTATTAAAATAAATACAAGAAATACCAGATAAACACGAGCTATACAGCTTCACGGCATGCGAAATGTCAATCTGGGTAATCAAACAATATTAACGGTGAAGTGAAATAAAGCCACGTCCCCACCGCGTGCTGTACAGTGGCCACAATCAATCATTGATTCATCACAGCGATTCACCCAAGACACACCCCTGCCACGTGGAATGACAATGTTCCATATCATGATATGGATATCGGTTATCGCCCTTGGGCTGATATCGCGCACATAAGTTGTATCCCCTCTAGGAACTCGTCGTATTCTCTCCACAGTCTGACCTAGCGCACTTTTGTGCTTTTCACCTAGATCTTGCTACGTATTAAATTTTTTGAAGCATGCATAGTCATTCGACAATCGATCCTGAATTTGAATCTTCTCGTGCTGAGCGGGGTTCCCTGGCCGATACCAGGGTCGATATGGAAATAGGTATACAATAATCTCTATTTTGCATGTATTACTCATGCTGTGTACATACAACGTTGCGTGTGCTTCCCTCGTTTGATCAAATATACTTGATATCTAGAAAGTTGTATATGCGGTGTAGCGATTACAGATCAAATATATTAGCATGCATTTCTAGTAATATGCATCCAGTGCTGTGATTTATTCTAGGCTTTGATCAAATATATTAGCATGCATCTCTAGCAATATGTATATAGTGCTGTGATTTATTCTATTGTTTGATCAAATATATTAGCATGCATAACTAGGAATATGTATCTAATGCTGTGATTTATTCTAGAGTTTGATCAAATATGTTAGCATGCATCTCTAGTAATATGTATCTAGTGTTGTGATTTATTCTAGGGTTTGATCAAATATATTAGCATGCCTCTCTAGTAATATGTATATAGTGCTGTGATTTATTCTAGGGTTTGATCAAATATAATAGCATGCATCTCTAGTAATATGTATCTAGTGCTGAGGTCTATTCTAGGGTTTGATCAAATATACTAGCATGCATCTTTAGTAATATGTATTTAATGCTGTGATTTATTCTAGGGTTTGATCAAATATATTGGCATATTAGCATGCGTCTCTAGTAATATGTATCTAGTGCTGTGATTTATTCTAGGGTTTGATCAAATATATTAGCATGCATCTCTAGTAATATGTATCTAATGCTGTGATTTA